>JANFOE010001156.1:145000-147580 GCA_025667525.1 Glebionis coronaria
TAATGGTTTAAAAATATACAAGATGATTCAAAAATAATAATTAGCACATATTAGTAATGGGCTAAAATCAAGAGGAATGCTACACTCACATAATTTTTACAAAAATTAATCCACATAATGATGTGTAGTTTAATTTGTGGATGCAAATGTATGAAAAGAATCAAAAGTATGAGAGATAAAACTAATCATTTTCATGCCAAATCATCATGTGGATTTGTTTTTGTAAACCTTATGTGGATTTAGTATTTATCTAAAATCAAAGGATATAGATTCATTGTTTTGTTTTGTTCGATAGTTAAACAACCAAATATGAAGAAAGATTGAATGTGAATTATTGTTTTGAAAGTGGTGACGTGATGTAAATGTAAAGGAGCTTAGTGTTGTTATAGATCTAAATGAAAATAAGGAGTAGTGTATTAATATTACTTTAATATCTTTAAGCATATGAAGATGATTTTTTTAAGAAGAGTAGACCGTATTGTGTTTTTATAGAAATAGAAATGTAAATCTTGATATGAGAAAGTTCTTGTCGTTTCAGATGTTGTTTAATAAAGTAGGGTGAATAGAGATGATGATTGCTTAAATATCAATAATACCCCTCTAGCTTTAGTGCATATTTAATGTTAATTTTTAATTTTTATATGTAAATTAAATTGTTACTTTAATGTAAATGACACATGTCAAATTTTTATTGGTGCCTACTATAACTCATTTTAAGAGTGTTCACCACATGAACGTAAATCTATATATATATATATATATATATATATATATATATATTATATATATATATATATATATATATATATATATATAGGGGATTTCGATTTGTATTTTTTTAAGAGTGTTGATACATAACCTAATAAGAAGACCTAAAAACATACCTAATGCCACGTGGCGTATTGTGAATGGTGAAATGCAGGGGCCCACTATTTTATATATTCTCTTTCTTCACCTCAGCATTCAATTGTGCCACGTGTGTTTAATCTTGTGATTAGGCCTCTTTTAAGACATACGAATTAGGTCTCTCTATAGGGGAAAGATCAAATAAAAAGACTTTTTTTGGTGAGAAGGATAAGAAGGATTTTCAGCCATTAATTTAAAATCAATGGATCAAATTAAACCACAATCCTAAATAACTAACCAACAAACTAACTAACCATTTCAATATGATTTTTAGAAAGTTTTTCAAAAAATCTTAAAAAATGCTAGTAGATCAGGTATGTTGGTGCAAAACATTTTGTGAAAAACGTTTTTTAATTTCGAAGTTTTTTATGTTTTTTAATGCACACAAACGAAATTTTGATGCACAAAAACGATAATTTTTAGCCTTTTTACGTCTTTTGTGCATCAATAATTCATTTTTATGCCCAATTTCTTTTGATTTTTTTTTTAAATTTGATGCCGCATCAAACTAAAACAACTTGAAAATTTTATGCATCAAATTTCGTTTTTTGTGCATTAAAAAAACGTAAAAAAACTTAAAATTAAGAAAACTTTCTTCACAACTTTTTTATGCACCAACATATCCGATATTATGGAATTTTTGCAAAATTTTTCGAGAACTTTTTTAAAATCATGTTTAGATGGTTACTTATTGGTAAACTATAACTAAAATATACTAAATGTTGAATTGCAAATTCAATAAACTAAAAACGCACGAACCAAAAACCCTTTGAAACAAGAAAAAAAGCGACCCCGCCCGTTGGGCGGGTTATGAGGATAGTATATATATATATATATATATATATATATATATATATATATATATATATATATATATATATATATATATATATATATATATATATATATATATATATATATATATATATATATATATATATATAGGGGATTTCGATTTGTACTTTTTTAAGAGTGTTGATACATGGACCTAATAAGAAGGCCTAAAAACAGACCTAATGCCACGTGGCGTGTTGTGAATGGTGAAATGCAGGGGCCCACTATTTTATATATTCTCTTTCTTCACCTCAGCATTTAATTGTGCCACGTGTTTTAATCTTGTGATTAGGCCTCTTTTAAGGCATACGAATTAGGTCTCTCTATAGGGGAATGATCAAATAAAAAGACTTTTTTTGGTGAGAAAGATAAGAAGGATTTTCAGCCATTAATTTAAAATCAATGGATCAGATTAAACCACAATCCTAACTAACTAACCAACTAACTAACTAACCATTTAAATATGATTTTTAGAAAGTTTTTCAAAAAATCTTAAAAATGCTAGTAGATCGGGTATGTTGGTGCAAAAAACTTTTGTGAAAAAAGTTTTTTTAATTCGAAGTTTTTTTATGTTTTTAATGCACACAAACGAAATTTTGATGCACAAAAACGATTATTTTTAGCCTTTTTACATTTTTTGTGCATCAATAATTCATTTTTATGCCCAATTTCTTTTGACTTTTTTTTAAAATTTGATGCCGCATCAAACTAAAACAACTTGAAAATTTTGTGCATCAAATTTCGTTTTTTGTGCATTAAAAAAACATAAAAAACTTAAAATTAAGAAAACTTTCTTCACAACTTTTTTATGTACCAACATATCCGATATTATGGAATTTT
>JANFOE010001157.1:0-260000 GCA_025667525.1 Glebionis coronaria
AGTCGGAGTGAGCAATGGGGAAACAATTCTCAGACCATTTGCTTGCGTGTGACTAGAGTTGGTTTCCCACAATACTAATATGATGGTTTACATGAACAGGTTGTCGCTGAGGAGAAATTCAAGGTCTGCAATTCGCAAATTGGTGCTAAATTAAGAATCTAGCTATTTTGTAGCAAGGTTCTATGAGTGATAGTATCAGAAGTTTGTAATGCTGAAAAAAGGAAGTTTCTACCCTTAAGTTTGTATTAGTGATATTATCATAAGTTTTTAAACAGAAGACTCTACCGGGCAGTAATCTTGAAGTACTTGAGCTAATGGTCTTTACAGTTACATCTATGATTTACAAGGGGGGAGTTACAAAAAATAGAGGATATGCTTTTTCTTACCAGATGGTTGGCCTGTTAAATGCACTATAGGAAAATTCAAATTGTCCTGACCAAGATAGCATATAAAGGATATTATTGCTTCTTTTTGAAGTTCTTGTGACCTATTACAGGTTTGTGTATATACTATTTAATATATTTTATTAGGATCTATATGATTATTTTATGTATAGTAACTTATCTAGAAGGTGGCGGCTGTGACCAATTTTACTTGTGAATGGGTCAACTTTATTTTTTAATTCTTTATTTCTTTGTTGATTTGATGATAGGGTTTGTATGCTGCAATTGGCATTTAAATAATAGTCGTGGGGCATAAATTAGGTAACACGTGTCATGTGTGACCATTCGGTTTTTCATATTGCAGATGTTTGAAGCAATAGAAAGCCCAAACCTGCTAATAGAAGTCAAGTTGGAAAATCAAAGCTAAAATTTCTCACAAGCCCAAACCTAAAATTTCACAGACGCTTCTCCCAAGCATTCTCCATTGATATGCTTAAGTCCTTGCCTCCAGTAGGTACACTCTACACTACTATTCCTATTAAATCTATTCTTATAGTGAACTCTAAATTTCAGTGATTCTTGGTACGTGAATTACGTTAATGTATACTGTTCTAAATAAATGGATCATGACAGAAAGGCAACCAAGTCAACTATCTTACCACTTTCTCAGTACCTACTGGATCCACAAACACCAACACCACTTATACAGAAAGATTGGAGTGACATGATCAACGAGCATGACCACTAGTCTAGACCAAGAACACGGAGCAAGTGCGCCTAATCAAACCGACCCATCAATATCCACCACCACCAACCACCCACAACACCGCCCCGACAGCTTTTGCATAGTCTGCAGTCAACCTCCAAGTGGAAAAAGGCAAACACACACCGAATTGCATCTACAATGTCTGAAAATGACTGTCAAACCCTATTCAAAACCCTTATGTTGTGCAAGAAACAACGCCAATCAGAATGTAAAGCCGAAATTGCTGAGAAAAATCAACTCAAACTTGGTTCTATAAATGATGCCGAAGCTAACGAGTCAAACTCCCTTACACTCAAATTGAACTCTTCAAACACCCTTAAATTGCATTTGATAACAGTTTTTATTGGAAATGTGATATGATTAATTTTACTTGAGCATACAAGTAAAAATTTTGATTCAGTTATTGCAGCGGTCAATCTGAGAATCCCAATCTCAAGGTTACACCCTCACCACTAGACGGATCAAAACAGTATCACATATTTCTAAAAGCTCAGACAACATGTTCATATGTATATTGATTGTTTATGGCCACGGATTGTTCATATCGATTGGGAACAAGGAAGTTCTTATGATCCTTTGCAGACCCGAACTAAGCAAACTGAGCACGCAAGTTCAATCGACACTAATGCTAAAGGCGAGTAACATTTCATTCTTAGTATGTCGTATTTTCGTATCTTTGATAATTTAAAATGGGTCGACATATTATTCATGGCTTTATTTTAATATTGTACACATTTGACTTCTGCAGGAATTTTTTGTTTTACGAAACAATTTAGTTCCATGCGTGTCATCTCTGTACAAAGGTTAGTCTTTTTCTCGAGAAACTTGCAATTATGGGGATGTTTGGATGTGCGTTTTCAGAGAATGTTTGCAAAATTAGTTTTTTACCAACACTTAAAACTGACTACTGAGACATTAGATGACATAAATAGTTTCGTCGGACTTTTAAATGAAGGTTGACTTTGATGGCACGTGACTGTTAACAAGTATATTGATATGAAGTTCAAGCTGACTCCTGAAAATTATAACCTCAAGTACCTTCATTAAGATGATGACCGGATATTATTAGATTCTGATCAAGACATGAATGATTGTATCAAATGTTCAAAAAGGTAGATCGAACTTTAGCTCGACTTCGTGTGTATCGATACAACAATTAGGCGCTCCAGAACTGGACCCAATGGCATCTGCTGTACTTGGTAGTGGTGTACGTATTCTGTATATAATTGACATAACTAATTTTTGGTTCTTTCATCCTGTAACATGTATATCTAGATGGAAAATGGAATGCCCATGTTTGTGTCTTTCTTGGCGTAATAAATATATATGAAAGAAAAGAGGCAACGGAAGACAGTAGACGTCGTTGTCATATTGTTGGGAACCAACCAGATAAACCACCCTTGCGTGAGATGCATAAGACGTCTACAGAGCCACTTCAAACCGAGAATGAGACGTTTGATTGAACGTTTTGTTGGCTTGCTACTAACCCGAGGCCTAATTTAAGAAAGATCAAATGGTATTCTTTTTTGTTTCATTCCGTTTTTGTAATCTTACGCAAGTTATAAGCAACCTACTCACCTATATCTCGCTATAAGTGCAGGCAGAATGATTTGACGAGCTTATTTGTGTTTGTATCATTCGTTTCTAACATCTGAGGAGGTTGCGTGAACCTTCTATTGATCGTTCGTTGGTAGTCACACTCACTTTCATCTGAAAGTGTGATGGTTTGCGATAAAGGTATGCTAACTAGGCTGGCGGGAGCTGGCCGAAATGGTCCAGAAAATAGTTACCAGATTGGGAGTTCGAGAATATCTCTGGATGTGTAAAACCAATTCCGTTACTAACTCTACATTATTTGATCCAACTTGTCCAGCGGTCTCGCTATTCCTGATGATCAGGTTAGGCAAGCTAATCACGCCTGCTGCGTCAAACCTTTATTGAACTGTAACACCCCCAAATTCATACAACTCAATACAGCGGAAGACTAGTTGGTGTTACGGGATAGCACATTACTCACATCATAGACAACGCATAAAAATCGCGTCGTTTAATATTAAATCATTTCCATTCATAAACAACAAAGTTACATCGGTCCCAAGTCATTACATTGCATACAAAAGTTTTACAAAGTGTTTGAATGGAAAAATATTGTTTAAGTGCGGGGCCATGAATTCTTGTCGTCTTCCCGAGAATTACCTTCAAGTACCTGAGATAAAACATGTTAAAAGAAAAGGTCAGCGATAACGCCGAGTGAATTCATAGAGTTTAGTAAATTCCATCAATATAATATCAGTATAAAATTATTACTGAAAATCATTTTGTACAAATCATTTTAATAGGCCATAAAATAGCCAAAGTCATTTATACAAATCTTTATCGAGAATCATAATATAGGCATTTGCCTTAAAAACAGTTATACGAATCATTATCGTTAAAAACACCATATAATACGTTTTTGCAACGTTGTATAGATTAAATAAAACCATTATATGAATATGGTTATAAAAATCCTTAAAAATCATTATACGAGCCAATGTCGTAAAAACGTCATACAATACGTCTTATAACATTGTATGAAAATAAAAACCGTTATGTAAATATGGTTATGAAAACCAAAACATGAATATAATATCAATAGTATGACCCTGTATTGCTAGTCAGGCAATACATCGTAATTCGGAGCGTCTATTAGTATTTCGTTAATTCGGATTATTATAAGCCGCATGACATTGTTACCTTACTAAACCAACAACGGGTAGCTAACCCGATACCAATTTTTCCCATCTAAAGTAGCGTGTCGTCACAAAGGTCACGCTATGGAAATCTTCTCATACATTAATTCGTTTACCAATCAATGTGGCACGACGGGGATCAACCGTCAAGGCGCGAACTGGGGTGATCGTCCCCAAATAGTACTATTAAATGCATAAGCGTCTACCAACTCCCGGTAGTTCACAATTCATGCTAATGGGACTTTTAGTGACATAACCTAACTTTAATAATCCATTTGATTTCATCTATCGGGTCCTTTAATCATTTATCGGGTCATACATTCGGGTCATTCATTCATCCGGGTCCAAAATCAATAAACAAACAATCGGGACAAATGGTGTCCTAATTTTATAAAAACTAACATGTTATCTCCCTCTCGGGTTTATAAAACATTTATAAAAACATTTAAAAGAGTGCGAGGCTATGAACTCACGTTGATATGGGAAGGCGGGTTATCGGCAACTCGGACGTACGGTACGTGCTTCAATCACGGAAACCTAGACAAATAATAATCGGTCTTAGACTCATGTCCAATGAATTTATAAAAATAACAAGTATGTATACATATGATGATTATATATATATGATGTTTAAGTGGGTTTACATATTCTCATTTACTCATTTTAGTGCTATATGTCGATAACTTTTATACTAGTTTACTAATTTTACCCATTTACGTGTTTTAGGTCCAACAAGCTTATTATAAGTTATTTAACTTATTTTAATCCATTTTATACCTATATTATCAGTATGTATACTTTCCATGTTGGGCCTAAATGGGTTAAGCCCAATAGATTCTTTTTACAAGTTTTTATCCTATTTAGTCCATTTATTAGTCCAATATGTTTATTTAACTTGTTAATGTCCGTATGCCCTATAGTTTGGGTTTTATCGGTTTTTACTTGTCATACATGTCTATATATCAGTATATAAGTTTTATAAAGTTTTCATTAGACGGGTCCAACCATCTAAGTTTTATTTAACAAAAACGTTAATTTTACGGCAATAGCCGAAAAAGTCGTAAAAATCATATTTATAGTTTTTATTACTTATAAACATTATTTCACCATCATTTATATAATTCATCCATTTGATTAACTTTTATATATATATTTATATAAATAAGTTTTATAAGTTAGTGGGTTTTTATTTTACATTTTATATATTAAAATGTGAGTGCTTATATAATAGTATTATTCTTTAATTTCCAAAAATCTGATTTTTAACTTCATCTTCACCAAAACTGCCATATCTTGAGTTCTACATGGAGATAGAAGCTCAAATTTTTATCACATAAACTACATGATATGTGCTACATTTAACTATTCTATAGATACTGTTGAATCATCTTTAAGTATTTTCTAAAAATCGTCCAAAACAGTAACTTCAGATTTATACCCTAAACTTGTTTTGATCATATCTCACTCATTATTTTGATTCCATTGCATGGCCAACTCTCACATGTGTACAAGACTCATAGCTTACTGTAAATGGATTCTACTTCATCATTTTATCAGTTCATAACATATTTCTTTACTGTTTTATACAGCCATGTAAATTGATCAAGATTTTAAGCTTGTTTCTTATAGTTTTTCACCTTTTTAATCATGTTTATCAACAACAAATCCCCACATAACATTTTTATCATCATATAATCATCATAAATATATACAATAGGAAATAAAATACATTTTTACATAATCAAATTAACAAGAAGATGAGGAGGACAATCTTTATACCACCAACTTGATGTAGGTTATGAGTTTGACATGGTTTTGGATGGAGAAACTTGTAGACAACCATGACCATCTTCAAGACCACCATTCTTCATATACTCCTTGTGGAAAATCAGCCCCAAGACATCATGAAAACTCCTCCATGGATGTTATAATCACCACCAATCTTCATCTCTTTTGAAGGAGATTAACATATGTAAGTTATAACAATAGTTTGTGGTTAAATTTGGATCAAATGGAGGTATTTTTGGTGAATATGGGACGGCACAATAGAGTGGGATGAGAGCATTTGTGAGTGGTATTGCATGGATGAAATGAGAAAGTGTGAAGTTGTTGATGGTTTTGTGGTAAGCTTAGCTTACTAGCTAAGCTAATGACACATGTTGCTAGTTTTGTGAAGTTATGGACACATCATAAGATGTGTTGGTGGATTTTGGCCGCCCCATGTGTAGTGGGGTGGGATAAATTAGTTTGTCCCATCCCACTAATTTACGGGTATTCCTCGATTCTAGTTTTCTCGATTTGCGTGCCCTCGGGTCGTTTTACGAAAGACGTTTTTATAAATTATGAATCAAAGTCATAAAACGAATCCAATAAAAATTGTTTCATAAAAAACGGAGTTCGAAAACGTAAATACGTAATCCTAAGGTTTCCGGTTTAGTCGTAAAGGACGTTAAAATAAAATCGTAAGTCCTAGTCTCTTCTCGTAAATTTGTGAGTTTATGAACCAACACAAATTTAAAACTCCAAAATAATATTCGTGGATAAATTTATTTTTCTGAAATGTCGGACTATCACCAAAGACGGTGTACGTAAACGTAAGCACGTAACGTTGAATCCTCCGGTTTAGACGTAGTCGATGCTACTCCAAGACGTAAGTCCAAATTTCTTCCCAAAAATATGTGAGTTCATATTGTAACATTAAAATAATATTTTCAAATAATATTTGAGAATAAAATATCAATCGTAAATTGACGGATTGTCACAGCATTTACCCCTAAACAGGATCTTTGTCCTCAAAGATCATCTTACCTTACTACTCGCTTCTTATAGAGTTAAAGCCATGTGGGTATTTCCTCCACACTCGGTCTTTTCTCACAAGTGTAATCCATTATAATACGCGAGTTTCATCAAACATAACTACGGGAATAAGATCAGGCTTAATGTTGACTTACTTTCTCTATCCATGATGTTCACGGGTTTTTGATGAATGCAACTTTTCGCCGATCTAAGCTCTATTAAGAAGAATTCAGATTTTTACTTGATAGATATTCCATCAAGTGCGATTTACGAAACATAATTCACACGGTTCTTGAAGTCCTAGGGTAGATCCAGCTTATATGCCTTTCAATCCCAACTCTTACATCATTTCAATGGTCCCAAACAACGGGGACTTATATCCCATGATTTGTCAGATCATGAATTCATTTTTCCCAAGGTTAAAAATTTTGGCATAACTTCGCTACCCATTTGGCACTTCAAGATCTACATTTCATATTCACATAACCTCCTGCCCACTATCGGCAGTTAATAATCAAATCCTAATTTCAATAATCATTTCAGATCTCGCGGGTCGGGTATTTTGCAAGGATAGGTTCGCCATCATAGGAAACCTTAAACCTAAAAGACATGTCCAACTCACAATGGGTGTATGTCGGGTGTCTTCATCTCAACTCCTGCTTACAGATGCTCTAATATTGATCCTAACAAGATTCGATCTCAATCCTAGTACGATGATTATCAATGATAATCTCTCCAAAGGAAAACGATTATACGCTCTATTACCAAAGGTCAATCATTCAAACATAAAACAGCACTTATATTACTTTGTATCGTTACTTTACCTCGTCCCTTCGATTTGGGGTGGTACATAGTACTCTCATCAAGGTTCGTTCTCAATGATTTCTGAGCAAATCTCTAGAAATTCGATGCGAAGCGAGGATCTTGAATAAGATGTTCGATACAGGCACACTATGTTTACATAACTCTTTTGCATTTATCATTAACGGTAATGATATTAGCAGATTTGGTCAGTCTGTCGACGATGACCCAAATCGAATCAAATTCAGATGATGACCTTTGCAATAGCTAAACGTTTACTAATGTATGAGGCGATGTCTGCCTTCATAATTGCCATCAGTACAACTTCTTCAAACAAGGATACTTCTAGTCATAAATGACATAAATAGAATACTTATACTTACAAATTCCAACATAACTATATCTCACAATCCTCCATATTCAGACAATCATAAGTGGTCTTTAAAATATTTAAGGTTATCGGCTTCTCAATTTTTAATGGTTCACATTAGCCGCGAACCTCTTTTATAATCTATATTATCCCTTCTTACAAACATCTTTTATTTTTATATCGTTTGGCAATTTATTTTTGCACCTTCATTATTAAGGAACACGTCCTAACTGGTTCTTTATCTTTTCTACATAATGTGTCAGTATCTACATTCACTTTTCCAGATAAATAATTATCATGTCCACAATTTACTCAGATATTCTTTCTATATTATGCGTCAGTAATTACGTTCACCTTCTCCTGATGAAACAAATATCATAACTGTATTTATCCAAAATTCTTTCTTCATATCATTTATGTTTCAGTTTCGTCTCAACTATCAATTTTATCAGTTTTTCTCAATCCGGCGTCTAAAGCGTCGATAATTATTATAATTAATTAAATATTTATTAGTTAATTTTTATGAAGCGTAAACGTAAAAAGTTTTAAATTTCTTAGTTCGACCAATTATATAAAATGTTCAAAATAAATTTGAGTTTAATTAACAAGATTTTCGTTGATTTATCGAAAATATTTAATAAGATCCGTAATTGTTCGAAAAATCTTTGGTTTATACTTTGGTCAAAATTTTCTTAGTTGAAAAGCAAAAAGTGCCGTTTCAAATTTCAAGTTATGGTATAAATGGTTTACTCAATCCTTATTAATTTATCTTGAGGTATACACAAACATTTACCCCTACACGGAAGTTTAGTTAAATGGTTTGTGTATAAGGGAATAATCCCTTAAAAATCCTCTGTTAAAACATTTGTCAAAATATATTTCCATTTCTTTTTGGAAAAATCCAAAGTCTTAAAAGGGCTCTTAATTTTTGAAGAGTCTATATGCATACATCTTACCATTATTAATCCAACGGTCATTTTATGTAAAGGATTAAGTTCTTAATCACATGTTAAATATTTAAGGTATAGGTTTTCATTGTTTAGCCAATTCAGGGCAATCTATAAATAATTATTAACTTATTCTTATTCTTTTTAAATAAACAAATAAATAGTCCTTAATGATCACGAGCATGAATTTTATCAAATTACAGCCTACACACGTGATTCACCAAATTTATGAATACTGCATGTGCATTAGTCAATCAAACGACATCATGTGATACTCATAATGTTCATTACAAGTACCGGATGTAGTGATTGGAATAGATATTCTCCTTCGCGGACGTGAAGTTGAAAATAACCATGCCGCGGATCAAATCTTTAAAACATACACTAGAACCTTGTAAATGATCGAACAAATCTTCCATTTCGAGTTATGGATATCGTTTTCGATTGTCAATTTACTCAGTCACAGTAATCTATAGATATAAGGAAAGATAACACCATAGCTCTTCAGGATGATAGGCTTGGTAGAATAAAATCTTTCTCCGACAACTCTCTCAGTTGTACGGTAATTCCTTAAATTCAGATGGTGCTGACGTACAGTGCACAAGCCACAAGTGCAGCACCGGAAATATAGTCAAATACCAAATTTTACTTGCCTTAATGGCGAAAGTCTAGGTAATTCACCAACAAATCCCTCCTAAAGTTTCAGATATCATAAACATCTTTTAATACATTCATATTAGGTTCTTTCTAGATTATAATATCTATGACTAATTCACAACCATTCACGGTATACTTTTAAGTCTAAATGCATGATAAAATCATCCATCAGGAATTATTTAGATTACTTTCGATAATCAACATCTTATCATTTAGGGGAATTCTACTTGAGTTCCCATCAATTAAGACAATGTCGTCATGTCATAATTAATCAATCCATTCAACTGGCACTATCAACTTTTCTGTTTCATTGCCGTCGATAAGATGTGAAGTTCTCAAAAGACTAATAATAATTCATAATCCTTCACAAATTCAGGGATATCTGGAGACACAACTAACCTTAAAAAAAGTAAGGTCAACGCATAATCTATGCGAGAGAATTTCAAACCAGATACAGACGAAAACATTTAATGAATATGAATATATCCCATGTTTTCATAATTTGAGTACGCATTCGAAAGCTCCTCGGATCGTTACCCAGGTCATTCAAATGAAATCAAATCAAAAGAAATGATAAGATCGTCGATACATCCAGTCGGGTATCAACACTCGGTAATCAAATACTTTTCCTAAGAATCTCACTACGGGAGAATTGGACAAGAAAGAATTGTCAATTGTCAAATAAGACAATTTCCACAGATGAGTAAATTCGACTCAGAAGAATAGATGTTGCAGGCACATATGTAGGTGTCCCTAACACTATGTCCCTATTTTTCACTTCTTGCAGATCTCATAAGATTTAATCTTTCACGATCTTCAAAGAAAATGTAGTGTTTATTCATTAGTTTTATGGTGACTACTAATCAGCCTTGCATGGTCCATTCCAAATTGTATGTAGGCGCGCAACTATATACAATTTCAAGATTAACGATGCAATACTCAGTTCGTCAAAACTTTGTCATCATATTTATGAAAACATTTTCATGCTTAATTCTTAAATAAGAATCAAAAATAAATTTACAAAGATTTTCTTTGTTATGAAAACAATTATGTTTCCAAAGCGTCTTATAAACAACTTCATTTTGATAACAATCACTTATAAATCTCACTATGAATAATCCTTATAGTGATGAAAATTCAATTTTTCTCAAGGGATACTGTTTTAACTTTATAAAAACAATGAGTGATCTGCCAAAGAGTGATGAAGAGTTGTTCATCAAGAATTAACTACGATACGATAGGAAATGAGCTTAGCCAATTAATCATGAGGTTCATGATCTTGATGGCACTCAAAAGAATAATCCGCGACGTAACTCAAATCAAGATGAGTACTTGCTCAATGGTTGCATTACTAATGCGAACATTAGGATGAAACAAGAAAAGATAGATAACATCGATACATGTAGAATTTAGTAATCAAAGGTAGTCTTTTCATTAATCACAAACAAGTCAAAATTGTACCGTAACACATTACGTGTCACTATGTCATACAATTCTCAGAACTCATCCTACCAACTGATATCTCAGTTAAGTTAGGGATATTTAAAAGATACCACAATGAATACTAATCTACAAGAGTCATTAGGTGTTCCACATGTCCCGGAAGATCCATCGGTCTCAATTCAGAAGAGGATTTCTTCAGTTTATTTCTTGGACACTGGACATCCTCGTTAGTGGACCATGGCCTAGGAACAACCCTTAACACAAACCTACAATCAATTAAAACCTTATAATTCAATAAAGGAACTTAACGACTTCCTCTTAACAATCTCATATTCCAATACAAGTTAAATGTTACTTTATGCAAGTTTCAACCAATTTTATACTCAATTCAATATCCTACCTCATATTCCAATACTTTCAATCTTATTCTTCGTCCTTAATAGGGCAATAAAAGCTCGATATGAATCAACACTTAATTTCCAATCCTATTAGCTCTTACAACAACAATTATCAAATGAGTCACTAGTATGAAATGACTTGATCATTCAATTAGACTTCTTGGAAAGGTATTAGTGGCATGAGGCCTTTGGGTAGTGGTTCCAATAACCGCCTCAAGTGCAACATTCACCCTTTCGATTTCAATTTAAGAATTTGATGACAACGAATCGGATGACATCTTTCTAGGTGGTAACGTTTTGTCAAACTCCACTCTATAAGGAAAGATCGTCATAACATCGATATCAGATTTAATCTCGCCAATTCTTCTTCAATTTCGCAATCAACTAATATCTACATTTCTACGAATATCAACCATTTGTTGGGATCATAAATATCCACAACTTGGTTTAGATCTAGGATAGCTAGAATTCCTACGAGAATAGCTTCGGTTAGTTTACTAGGGGATTTAGGGTTACTTGTGACAATCTACGTCGTATAAATACCTCGTATAAAAATCAAAATAATCATCAAACAATCATGTAATAAAATTACATCATATATATATATATATAATCCAAGTTATATATATATTTAAAATAACACTTCTCAGTCTTGGCCTTGTCGGTAACTCGGGAATTCTTCGGCACCGTTATAGTCAAAAGATTTTTAGACATTTTGAGAAAAATGTTTATAGTTAAAAGATTTTGAAATGTTTTATTCAAAACCTTGGTTTTAAAAATCTTTCGTTCTCTATAACGAGAGCTCTGGTACCAAACTGTAACACCCCCAAATTCATACAACTCAATACAGCGGAAGACTAGTTGGTGTTACGGGATAGCACATTACTCACATAATAGACAACGCATAAAAATCGCGTCGTTTAATATTAAATCATTTCCATTCATAAACAACAAAGTTACATCGGTCCCAAGTCATTACATTGCATACAAAAGTTTTACAAAGTGTTTGAATGGAAAAATATTGTTTAAGTGCGGGCCATGAATTCTTGTCGTCTTCCCGAGAATTACCTTCAAGTACCTGAGATAAAACATGTTAAAAGAAAAGGTCAGCGATAACGCCGAGTGAATTCATAGAGTTTAGTAAATTCCATCAATATAATATCAGTATAAAATTATTACTGAAAATCATTTTGTACAAATCATTTTAATAGGCCATAAAATAGCCAAAGTCATTTTATACAAATCTTTATCGAGAATCATAATATAGGCATTTGCCTTAAAAACAGTTATACGAATCATTATCGTTAAAAACACCATACAATACGTTTTTGCAACGTTGTATAGATTAAATAAAACCATTATATGAATATGGTTATAAAAATCCTTAAAAATCATTATACGAGCCAATGTCGTAAAAACGTCATACAATACGTCTTATAACATTGTATGAAAATAAAAACCGTTATATAAATATGGTTATGAAAACCAAAACATGAATATAATATCAATAGTATGACCCTGTATTGCTAGTCAGGCAATACATCGTAATTCGGAGCGTCTATTAGTATTTCGTTAATTCGGATTATTATAAGCCGCATGACATTGTTACCTTACTAAACCAACAACGGGTAGCTAACCCGATACCAATTTTGCCCATCTAAAGTAGCGTGTCGTCACAAAGGTCACGCTATGGAAATCTTCTCATACATTAATTCGCTTACCAATCAATGTGGCACGACGGGGATCAACCGTCAAGGCGCTAACTGGGGTGATCGTCCCCAAATAGTACTATTAAATGCATAAGCGTCTACCAACTCCCGGTAGTTCACAATTCATGCTAATGGGACTTTTAGTGACATAACCTAACTTTAATAATCCATTTGATTTCATCTATCGGGTCCTTTAATCATTTATCGGGTCATACATTCGGGTCATTCATTCATCCGGGTCCAAAATTAATAAACAAACAATCGGGACAAATGGTGTCCTAATTTTATAAAAACTAACATGTTATCTCCCTCGCGGGTTTAAAAAACATTTATAAAAACATTTAAAAGAGTGCGAGGCTATAAACTCACGTTGATATGGGAAGGCGGGTTATCGGCAACTCGGACGTACGGTACGTGCTTCAATCACGGAAACCTAGACAAATAATAATCGGTCTTAGACTCATGTCCAATGAATTTATAAAAATAACAAGTATGTATACATATGATGATTATATATATATGATGATCAAGTGGGTTTACATATTCTCATTTACTCATTTTAGTGCTATATGTCGATAACTTTTATACTAGTTTACTAATTTTACCCATTTACGTGTTTTAGGTCCAACAAGCTTATTATAAGTTATTTAACTTATTTTAATCCATTTTATACCTATATTATCAGTATGTATACTTTCCATGTTGGGCCTAAATGGGTTAAGCCCAATAGATTCTTTTTACAAGTTTTTATCCTATTTAGTCCATTTATTAGTCCAATATGTTTATTTAACTTGTTAATGTCCGTATGCCCTATAGTTTGGGTTTTATCGGTTTTTACTTGTCATACATGTCTATATATCAGTATATAAGTTTTATAAAGTTTTCATTAGACGGGTCCAACCATCTAAGTTTTATTTAACAAAAACGTTAATTTTACGGCAATAGCCGAAAAAGTCGTAAAAATCATATTTATAGTTTTTATTACTTATAAACATTATTTCACCATCATTTATATAATTCATCCATTTGATTAACTTTTATATATATATTTATATAAATAAGTTTTATAAGTTAGTGGGTTTTTATTTTACATTTTATATATTAAAATGTGAGTGCTTATATAATAGTATTATTCTTTAATTTCCAAACATCTGATTTTTAACTTCATCTTCACCAAAACTGCCATATCTTGAGTTCTACATGGAGATAGAAGCTCAAATTTTTATCACATAAACTACAGGATATGTGCTACATTTAACTCTTCTATAGATACTGTTGAATCATCCTTTAAGTATTTTCTAAAAATCGTCCAAAACAGTAACTTCAGATTTATACCCTAAACTTGTTTTGATCATATCTCACTCATTATTTTGATTCCATTGCATGGCCAACTCTCACATGTGTACAAGACTCATAGCTTACTGTAAATGGATTCTACTTCATCATTTTATCAGTTCATAACATATTTCTTTACTGTTTTATACAGCCATGTAAATTGATCAAGATTTTAAGCTTGTTTCTTATAGTTTTTCACCTTTTTAATCATGTTTATCAACAACAAATCCCCACATAACATTTTTATCATCATATAATCATCATAAATATATACAATAGGAAATAAAATACATTTTTACATAATCAAATTAACAAGAAGATGAGGAGGACAATCTTTATACCACCAACTTGATGTAGGTTATGAGTTTGACATGGTTTTGGATGGAGAAACTTGTAGACAACCATAACCATCTTCAAGACCACCATTCTTCATATACTCCTTGTGGAAAATCAGCCCCAAGACATCATGAAAACTCCTCCATGGATGTTATAATCACCACCAATCTTCATCTCTTTTGAAGGAGATTAACATATGTAAGTTATAACAATAGTTTATTGTTAAATTTGGATCAAATGGAGGTATTTTTGGTGAATATGGGACGGCACAATAGAGTGGGATGAGAGCATTTGTGAGTGGTATTGCATGGATGAAATGAGAAAGTGTGAAGTTGTTGATGGTTTTGTGGTAAGCTTAGCTTACTAGCTAAGCTAATGACACATGTTGCTAGTTTTGTGAAGTTATGGACACATCATAAGATGTGTTGGTGGATTTTGGCTGCCCCATGTGTAGTGGGGTGGGATAAATTAGTTTGTCCCATCCCACTAATTTACGGGTATTCCTCGATTCTAGTTTTCTCGATTTGCGTGCCCTCGGGTCGTTTTACGAAAGACGTTTTTATAAATTATGAATCAAAGTCATAAAACGAATCCAATAAAAATTGTTTCATCAAAAACGGAGTTCGAAAACGTAAATACGTAATCCTAAGGTTTCCGGTTTAGTCGTAAAGGACGTTAAAATAAAATCGTAAGTCCTAGTCTCTTCTCGTAAATTTGTGAGTTTATGAACCAACACAAATTTAAAACTCCAAAATAATATTCGTGGATAAATTTATTTTTCTGAAATGTCGGACTATCACCAAAGACGGTGTACGTAAACGTAAGCACGTAACGTTGAATCCTCCGGTTTAGACGTAGTCGATGCTACTCCAAGACGTAAGTCCAAATTTCTTCCCAAAAATATGTGAGTTCATATTGTAACATTAAAATAATATTTTCAAATAATATTTGAGAATAAAATATCAATCGTAAATTGACGGATTGTCACATTGTCTCAAAGACTCTTCTGCTCAAGATCTGGAAAAACCCATCTGAGCCGAAAGTAATTTAAGGAAGCAACGGAGTATGGTTAATATGAATCTCGATGTGTTCTGGTACAACCATACTACATCAAAATGCATAATATGATTTAAGGAAGCATCAGAGTATGGTTAATCATGATTATTATGGCACTTTCCTATCTTCATCGCAGGAAATGTCATTGAGGCTTCAACTTTCGTTTGGGGAGAGTGTACATTAGTTTTCTCACAATAACAAGAAAACAAAGCGAAGGTATCTTAGACTTTAGAATATCCTCTAATCCTAATCTCTCCTGACAGTTTCTTTTATTGCAGCTTCACTCGCTATTCACCAGTGAGAGGGATTCCTTAACGACAGCAGGAGTGTAGATTCTAGCAACTGTCTAAATCTTTTTGAGGAACAGTATAAATATCTTCCCCTGTCTTTTTTACTTTTAGGAATCTCAGACGACTCACTAACCTTTTCTCCTTGATAAGTGAGATCATGTTATTATACTTTTATTATGATGTACAACTGTGTTTTTGTATTATTTAATTTTCTAGCGATATTATTTTCACGGATGTACTGCAACGGTGCTTCTGATTTGGGCTGATGGTCATGAAAATTATCTCGCTCAATATGCAAAGCTTGGGAATTCATCCTGTATCGCAAAGTATGTCTTGTGCGATATATATAAATCTCTATGATCATTTTTGTGCCGTAGTTGACTTAAAGAATTGGCTCTAGAAGCACATATGACTAGAAGTAATGTACGATTTAAAAGAGATTTTAGCTAATGTATCAATAAGTGGTCTTTGTTCAATTAGATGTTGACCCAGTTATTTATGAATGGTTCTGTACTCACATAGTACACATCCAAACACCACCGTAATTTAGGATTTACTACAATACTTAATCAAGAAAATTGTTACTATAAGGTATTGCATCTTCAACTATGGACGAGTACAAAATTCATTTTGACAAGGATCAAGCATTGGCCTTAATTGAAGAAACGAATCAGGTAAGTTAAATATATTCACGTGATACATGTATATTAGTACAAGTTCATGTGTGTTTCACTATGGAAATGGTGTTCTCAAAGATATAAGTTTACAATAGGCAGAAGATCATTATTGTTCATATAGAAAACTTTATTGAATGGTTACGCAAAAAACAAAACATGTTACTAGGCAAAAACAAAGAAGCAAAAACAAAGGTAGTGTCGTTCACTAGCTCAACGTACATGTATATTTGAGTTTATGTGCTTATTTTGGTAATGGTAGAAGTCTCAAGCATTAATCTGTCTTGGTGGCTCGATTTGTAGGAAGTGGAGCACATCTTGCTGCTGATTTTGAATACAGTTAAATTACATTAAGTTATACAAAAATATTACAAGTTGCGGCTTGAAGATTGAATATCACAGATCTTGAAAATTAATTGTTAAGATCACTAACATGTTGTCTCGACAATTCAGCCTGACCCATATCTAAATACGAACTCCCCATATCTTTCGGTGGATATGATCCAGCCAACATGTAACTAAAACATGCCAACCACCAACCTTTGTACATGAATGTCTTTTGCTAAGGGTTCTCTTATTATGCTTGAGCCCATCCTTACCGTATTGGCATGACTGTTATTTAAGGCTATGGATCATTAATTAGTATATATACTCTAATATAATTATATTTTAACTGATGGTTTAGATTTCATAATATGTAAAGGCATTAGAGGAGCGGAAACAAGCTGCCAAGGAGCGATAATAAGTTGTTGAGACGCAAAGCGCACTAGAGGAGCAGGCACGAGCTACCAATGAGTGACAACAAAGTATCAAGGAGTAGGAAAGGGCAACATCGCAGTGGGGAAATAAGCAGAGGAGCGGAAACATAATCGAAGTGACACTATGGGACGACATGGCTGCATCATTTAACAAAGAGGCACTCATGGCTTTACGTCCACCGGTTATTGTCACCATGACTTTAGTGGAACTTAGTTATTATCAAGGTTCGAGCACTCTAAATTAACTATTGCTTTACCAAAAAAGTATACCTTCTTAGTCATTCAGTACCAACGATGCCAAATATCACCTCATGCATTCTAAGAGCACGGGGTGTGGTTGGCTTGAG
The DNA here is from genome assembly GCA_025667525.1 of Glebionis coronaria. Taxonomy (NCBI): domain Eukaryota; kingdom Viridiplantae; phylum Streptophyta; class Magnoliopsida; order Asterales; family Asteraceae; genus Glebionis; species Glebionis coronaria. The sequence continues at coordinate 17,799 of JANFOE010001157.1, forward strand.
CCATCCCACAACACCATAAATTTTACACAGTATGGTTGAGCCGTGGTAAATATTCCCATAACACCAAAACCTCCACAACGCCAAAACTTGAGGCTCCTTGGTTGGCTTGAGCCATGGGGAAAAAATTGGGCCCACAAAATTTAAAAACTTCGATTTAAAAAACAAATTGCGCGAAAACACGACACGAAAACGCAACGGTACGGTTCTCGCGTTTTCGCGCGAAAAGGCGAGCCGTCCCCTAGGAGCGAGACACGAAAACACGAGTTGAGGTGTGGTTTTTGGCATTTTCGTTTGGTGTTTTCCCAAGGTGTAGCACTTTCCCTCCTATACCCTATGCTCTAAGCTAATTGCTCTAAGACATTGTTGAATTACTATAAGATATCATTAGAATTATGTGTACCACATTAGCAATATGATAGGTTTGTTTTATTTGTATCTAACAATAATTAGCATTCTTTGTTTAAAGGCTTTCAGTAATGATAGTTCTCTTTTATTGTGAATGAATTTTTTATTTAAGGCTTTCAATATCTTCTTGAGTCAGACATATACAATATTAAAAACCAAAGTTCAATTATACATGGTATCTAGATTTTTGCCTAGGTAAACATTGTCCTTATATATAGCACGCCTAAAAAAATTGGGTTAGGTTGTTTCTAAATAATGTTCGAGTGAAATATAACCATGTTTTAATATTGGTTTTTTAATCGGCTCGACCAAGCTATCGGGTCACGCGTCTGATCATTCAACTGGGTCACATTTTAACCCGTTTGACCGGCCGAGTCATCAACCCGGGTTTAAAAACACTAAAATATAACCAGTGCCCACTGGGCTGAGGTTAGTGGATAATAAATGAAAATAAAATTTCCTAATTAAAATTAGAATGCATTAAATATACATTAATTCAAACAAAAAGATGTTTATATATAGTAATTTATGAGTTTATTTAATGTGAATTTAATGTATTTTAATATTAATTTAGAAAGTTTATGTTTATTTATTGCTAACTAACTTCTGCCTAGTGGGCATTGGTTAGCAAAACCCGTATAATATTAATTTTGTAATCATACTAACGCAATAATTAATTATGAAAAAGTTTATATTATGACAAATAAACCTGTTTTAACATGAATATGTACCTATGTCGTTAGTATTTTATGTTTTAAATTGATGTTTTTGAGCTCAGTTGTTCAGAAAGGGCACAATGATGTTCGGAAGCTATAGTGGATATGATATCAATTGATGATGGAGACGCATAAAACTTAAAAGTTTTGTTTATAATTTTTCCTTTTTTTCCTACTGTAAACTATATTTTGTGTTATAATATTATTATAGCCATGAACTTATTTTTCAGTTTCAACAGTATATACACTTAATAGTTTTCTTATGATATTTAAAATACTGCCGAATAGACAATCTAGCTTAATAAAAGAATCCGAATTGCATAACACAAATATCTAGCGAAATAAAAAAATGTTAACGATAATTATAACTCATGCCTGCTAATAAAAAATTAATAAACTTAATAAACTTAATGGATAACATCAAAATATTATTTTACTTGTCTACCAAATGATTATTACAACGTTGCATTACTCTAAAATATTATAGCAATTTGTTTGTTTCAGATAATTGCAACCAACATTGTCTGATATCATGTTAATCCCACTTCAGTCCATAACACACAATAAAGATTATATTTAGAGAGAGAAATAGATGAAGGCAGAGAGAAAAAATAGAGAGAATTGTATGGTTAAATCATAACTAGAGAGAGAAAGTAATTATAAATCAACACCCTCTTCCACACATGGAAGAGGGTATATATACCCCATGCCATTAAGGCTTTAGTGAGCTTGTTCATGGGTCGGGCTTGGCTTGGCTTTGCTTGGCTTACGCCCCTAGCTTATACAACATTAGCTTAAATACCAAGCCCGGTTAACCCGACTAACCTATTACAGTACAAAACCAATAACGACTAAGATGACCTATTACATTCTTGTTCGACTATATAAAATATAGGGCTAACAATCTCCCCCAATGTATCGGTCATCTGTAAATGCATAAGATGATTGAGTGAATACATTCTTGTGGAGGTGATCTTCCTTCTTTTGGTCTTGAATCTTGGTCTTGAATCTTGGTTGTGATCTTGTTTGTAACGGCTTTGTTCCTTCATGCTTTTGTGATATTTATCTTGAGCCTTTGTCGTTTGACTTTGAGTGCTTGAGATATCCATCTTGTGCTCCTTGTGACTAAGATGACCTATTACATTCTTACATTCTTAGGTATCTTCATTATCTCCATCTTGTGCTCTTGTGACTTCTGAATCGACATCGGTTAGTACACAGCTACGTCACCTTCTTGATATGCAGCAACATATATAGACACAGATAAAATGGCTTTAAACATTTCATCCTAACTCGGTAGCGTTTTACCTCCGGTCGGTGAAGACCGTTAGACGGTATCAGATACCGTACCTGTGATAGGGTAAATTCGATTAAGAACCTCCTTGACAGGGTTTCTCGGCGGTAGTAACCAGTTTTCTTTACTCGACCGTCTCAAAGCAGACTGCGAACGTAAAGAGTGAATCATAAGGATAAATTATCCGTCTGATTAGAGTCGTCAATTCAGAATTCCTGGAACAAGTTTGATTCTAGAAGAACCGCACCATTGTTTCTTTCCAGCTTGTTACAAGCTTGATTCATAGAGAATCTTGTGAGTTACCTACCGCAGTGCTGTTTGATGTTGACATCGGAAGGATTTCCATTCGTCACTGTGAACACTAATGAGTGTCACTCTGAATGTTCTGGCAAGATCACACGGATTTTGCGAAGAAACCTGGAATCAAGTTTAAATCAATTAAGAATCCAAACTTAGTTTCTTTCCAGTTCTCACAAGTTTAATTCGTGTATAATCGCACAAGTTACCTACCGTGAGCTTGTTTGATGCTAGCTCAAGCAGGATTTCCATCTTCATTGTGAATCGTATCACTCAGATGTTCTGGAAATATCACAAGGATAATGCGTAGGACTCGATTGTTTCCTAATGAGATGATAGATTGATCTCGTTTTGGCTCTAGACTCAATAAGTGCATTTTGGTAATCGGAGGCTGGAGCAGACTGCCACCTTTTCAATATTAACTAACTCGGAGTGAGAGAGTCAATAGATACGTGTTGATCTCCGTAACAATGAGACAAGTTTCTTTTGAGAGAAACTCGAATGGCTGGGGAAGGGTTGTGCATTGCATCACTGGGTCCATGACGACTTGTCTTTAATAGATGTATTGACCCAGTTTCTGCCTAGGTTGCATAGAATATTCAACCCTTCAATGCTTACCAATACTTCATCACTAACACCTTGTTGTGATTGTTCTAGTGCTAACTTAAGTAATTAGTCTGCATTGAACTTCATTCCACTCCATCTTTCCTAAGGACAACTATTTCTAACTATGGAATGTCCTTGGGTAGATCCCTCCGGTTCTGGTTGGATCATAGGACTTAGTTTCCTATCCTAAACCACCTTTTGACTCCATCGTTCCGTCGTGGATAGTAGGTTGTTTTGGGTAGAGATCGTAACCATAAAATTATTGAAAACCATTCAAAGTGCTTGATAAAAATCAAAACTTATAACACTTTGAAAGTTTTATATTTCCGAAAAGCTCCCCTACACACATGCATCGATATACGAAATAGTTTAGCATGTGAAGGAAAGAGTTGCACTTGAGTCTTTAAGATCACATGTTGCGATATATATTACATTTTAATCACATTTTCTCCCCTATCTCTAATATAAAAATATAATATTAGAGATACGAATTGATTAAAATATGACAATTATTGAAAACCGATTGGGAGAGAAACATGTACTTTTTCAGTCGGGATGCTTCCCCTCAACAATATATGTGTGTCTTGAAACAAAAATTTGATAAAATTTTGGAAAAACGACACCACAAAATATGTTGAGGTACGGAGTTGAGATGCCTTATCCGATATAGTATATTACATATGACAGTTTTAAACGATTTTCGGAATGTGTTGGATACATTAAATATGACAATATCAAAGATGTACCCAACAACATTAAAGGCTTTGATTTTAAAACGCTCCCCCTCAAAAATTGATCAAAATAACATATGACATTTTTGATGTATAAAAACCATATTATGAGGAAGGGAGTGTTGAACACACAATTTTGAAAGATTTAGAAAAATCTTTTGAGAAATTCTTGAAAAATTGTGTTCAGCGGTTTTAAAATAGTCATGATAGAAGACTTCTCTTCTATTGCTTTCGGAAAGCACACTGAAACGTACACTTCCCTTGCGGGTCTGTTTTTCATGAGCTCAAAACTTTGATTGTTTCGTGACTAGCTCATGACCGAGAAAAATAAATTTTCCGTTGTGAAGGATATGTTATCATCCGTGATAAACTTTCCTTAAGTTGAAGTTCGAGTTCTAAGCTGACATTTACTTAGAAATCATTTTTCATGAACTTAAAAACTTAGAATGTTTTTATGAGAAGCTCATGACCGAGAAAATTGAATTTCTCGTTGAGAAGGATAAGTTATCGTCCGTGATAAACTTTCCTTATTTGATGTCCGAGTCCTAAGCTGTGATGTGCTTAGAAGTCATTATGAGAGAATATCAAGCAGCTTCATTTGCTAAAACCTCCAACTCTTCTGGAGTCATATACTTCATACCAAGACGGCCAACGAGATACTGAAACCTATTTTGAGATAGGGCTTTTGTAAACAAGTCTGCTATCTGGTACTCAGTTCTGACAAAGTATTATTTCCACGATACCACATTCCACTTTGATGACGTATAGTCCCTAGCCGGGTCATGAACCCGGCCCACGGGTACTACCCGTATCCGGCCCATCACGGATGGGAGGGAATAAAGTCATTTAAGCTTATGGGCTTGAATGAACAGTAACCGCACACATGTGTGCGACCCACGGCCCGGCATGACCGGTACAGGGTTAGACAGAATTATATTCTATCTCTGAATATGATTTACTCCAAAAGAGGATATATTCACTCACCATAATTAGAAGATAACAACCAATCTAATTTTGGTGCTTATCTCTTCCTTGGGGCCGAAGTATCAGTGACAGCCCACTAGGGTTGTCACTGCCTATAAAAGGAACCCTCAAAGGTTCCACAAAGGTATTACGCTCTATACTCTCAACTCACATAAAACCCTAACCGATTACTTACTCTCACGCCGAAGTCTAATCGTGGGAAACATTCCCACGGTAAGCCTAACGCGTGTTGTTTAGTGTGCAGGATCCCAACCAAACGATTCACTTGGTGCAGGAGCCGGAGCCCAGCCAACCCGAATTAAGCCTTATTCGGGTCTAGCAAGGATCACCCAACTTTTGCATCAACAAGTTGGCGCCATCCGTGGGACCCATTACACTAAGCTAGAACAAAACCTCATTCTGAATTTCTAATGACGAAGGGGCATCCGCAAGCTAACCCCAGGAACACGAATCCTGGAAATCGGAAGTCCCAAGGGGAAGGGATACTCATCCCCAATCAATCACCTAGCCGCCTTGCAGGCGGACCTAGTAACCGTGGCGGTTTTCAGCCCTTGGGGTGACGAGCATGATCTCCATAACACCCCCACCTACTTCAACCCTGGACAACCCTGACCCAGGGAGTGCGCCCAACCCTCCTAACAAGGAGCCGCGCAGACCGTCAGCGGAGAAGGAAGTAGAAGTCCTACCACTCAGCGAGGAGGATCTCACTCGAGTTCTCACGCAGAACTTTGATAGGATCGTCCCGGGGATCGCATCAAGGTTGAATCTGGGGACGAACCTCCAATCCAGACTCAACTTTGGTGACACCGGACCAATCACCTCTTCCGAAAATCAGAGGAAAAGGAGAGCTCGGCCTCAGGAGCAGAGCATGTTTGAGGAAACCCCTCAACCCAGGAATGTGTTTGAGCGCATAGGAGATCGCCTCATACAGGAACTAATGCAGTCTCGAGAAGGAGGAGATAAGTCTGACGGTTCACCCGAGCGACCAGATCGAGAGCTGGCCAGAACCGCTCGCCGCACGAGCGTGTGGGACAGGATGAACACTGGGAAAAAGGCCCCTGGTTCATCCCAAAAAAGTGGTCCCTACCCAAAGGATGGGGCACCACCGTCGTCTCCAGACTCGTCAGGGGAGGACTCAGATGACCATCCGCCTAAGCGTCGCCGACCTAGGCGTACCCCTCCACCACCACCAAACAATGATGAGTATAATGGTGGCCCTTATTATCGAGATACAGAAGCGGAGGATCTTTCCCGCCCGTGGTGTGAACCGTGGGATGACCCTACCTGGCCATGGGCGGATCCCAGGGAAGACCCATTCACCCTCCGCATACGGAACTATTCCGAAGACACTAAACGCCGCATGCCGGCGTGTGTCAAGACCTATGATGGAACTGGTGATCCGGATGATCACCTTAAAATATTTGATACGCAGGCTAAAATTGAGCGATGGCCCATGCCTATATGGTCCCAAATGTTCAATTCAACTCTGATCGGAAATGCCCGTGACTGGTTTGAAGGACTCCCTCCACGGAGCACTGATAGTTTCACGGAACTACGCATTGTGTTCAAGAACAATTATACTCAGAGGAAGAAGTATAATAGGGATCCGGTCTCATTGGCGACTGTCAAACAACGACCGGGGGAGTCCACAGAAGCCTTCACTGAACGCTTCAATGATGAGTGCACGCGAACAAAAACAATGCCGGAACTCCTGAAAATCTCTGACTAGATGCACGCCATAACAGACAGGGAATTGATCAGGCGCCTCAACGACAAGCGTCCAGAGAGATATGATGACCTCATGGAAAGGATCAGAAATTTCATAGAAGGAGAAACAACTGTTGCCGCGGCTTACCAATCCAGAGGAAATGGGTACCGGTCAAACGACCAGTCTCGAAGACAGTCGGGTGGTCAAGGCAACCAGAACAATAGCAATGGCTCAGACTATAAGAGCCAGAACAAAGGAGGACGGCCGGACGATAAGTTTACCCCCTAAAGATGTCCTACCGGGAGATCATGCTGACGGAAAGGGCAAACTTTCCAAGGCCGCCCCCAATGACAACTCCGCCGGAACGTCGGCAAGGAAATCGCTTCTGCGAATTCCATAACGACAAGGGCCATGGTACGGAGGAGTGTATCCAGCTCAAGAAGCACATTGAGTCACTGATCAAATCAGGTAAACTCAAGCACTTAGTTAAGGATTGGAAGGATGGAAAAGATAACAAAAAGTATGATAAGTAGGATCCCCAAAAGGACAAACCTTCGACAATATACATGATCCAATCCAGACAACGCCGCACGAGGCAGAAAGTTGGCCAAAAATTTTCACGCGGCAGGGAAATCTCATTCCCTCCCATCACAGCAAGCGATGTGATCGATGCTCCTCTCACTATTGAGATAAGCATTGGAACACACAATGTTCGTCGCATGTATGTGGATAGAGGGTCGTCAGCAGAGGTACTGTATGAACACTGTTTTGTGCAGTTACGCCCAGAAATCAGAAGCCAATTAGTACCGGCCACGGCGTCGCTCACTGGCTTTAGTGGAGACACTATATGGCCGATAGGGCAACTGCGTCTGCTTGTAACCATTAGGAACGAAGAACACTCCACTACGGCGTGGATGAGCTTCATGGTGATACGCTCACATTCTCCGTACAATGGGATTATAGGCAGACCAGGTATTCTGGCTATACGGGCGGTACCCTCCACGGCACACGGAATGATCAAATTCCCTGTTGATGGAGGAATCGTCACCATTTACAACACAATCGTACCAGCATCCGAGTGTCATACCGTGACAACACCGGCTCACCGGTTCCACCCAAGGATGGATCACCGCCTCCCAATTGGAAGGTGGCAATTCATCCTGACTACCCGGAACAGGAGATATCCATAGGAGGGGCGCTCTCGGATAGCGGCAAAAGGGCCATGTGCTCTCTTTTAAGTGCAAACTCTAGATATATTCGCATGGGAGCCAAAGCATATGACAGGCGTGCCACGTGCGATAGCAGAGCATAAGCTCCAGATCCGCCAGGGGTACCAACCCGTCAAGCAAAAGAAGCGCGGCCAGGCACCTGAGCGCAGCCAAGTGATATTAGAGGAAGTACGGAAACTAGTGGACGCAGGTATCATGCGCGAGGTATACTACCACGAGTGGTTATCCAATCCGATCATGGTAAAAAAACATGACGGAAGTTGGCGTATGTGTGTGGATTTTACGGATCTGAACAAAGCCTGTCCACAGGATTGTTACCCGTTACCGGAAATAGACTGGAAGGTGGAATCCCTATGTGGATATCTTTTTAAATGCTTCTTAGACGCGTATAAAGGATATCACCAGATCCAGATGGCGGAGGAAGATGCAGAAAAAACGGCGTTCCATACAAGCCAGGGCGTATATTGCTATACGAAAATGCCGTTTGGACTAAAGAACGCCGGTGCTACATACCAGCGGCTGGTGGACAAAGCTTTTGAATCACAGATAGGCCGCAACTTGAAGTTCTATGTGGATGAATTGGTTATAAAAAGTCATACGGAGGATGCACTTCTCCGGGATGTCCAAGAGACATTCCACACACTGAGGAGAATTAACATGAAGCTAAACCCAAAGAAATGCACGTTTGGGGCAACGGAGGGAATGTTCCTTGGATATTTGATCGATCTAAACGGCATCAAACCTTGCCCAGAGAAAACGGACACAGTGATACAACTGCCATCCCCTCAGACGCGGAAGGAGGTGCAATCCTTAAATGGGAAACTAGCCAGGCTGAATAGGTTCCTATCCAAATCCGCAGAGAAGTCACTACCCCTATTTAAGACACTCAAGAAGTGCATTAGGAAGGGAGACTTCCGGTGGACGACGGAAGCCGAGGAAGCTTTTGGCCAACTCAAGCAGCATCTTGCATCTCTCCCTATGCTAGTAGCTCCCCGGCCAAAGGAGGAACTCATTATGTATCTCTCAGCCACTCATGGCGCAATAAGCGTGGTACTCATGACAGATAGAGATACAGTGCAAACTCCGGTCTACTTTATAAGTAGAACATTAAAAGGGCCGGAGCTGAATTACTCCTCTATGGAAAAATTGGTGTTAGCACTAGTGTTTGCTACAAAGCGGTTGCGCCGGTACTTTCAGGCGCACCCAATTGTAGTTATTACGGACCAGCCAATCAAGCAGGTCATTTCTAGACCGGATGTGGCAGGGAGGCTACAAAAATGGAGCATCTTATTGGAGGAGCACAATATATCTTATAGGCCAAGGACGGCTGTGAAAGGCCAGATCTTGGCAGATTTCCTGATCGAGAAGCCGGATGAGGAAGGGCCAATCGTTCAACAGGACGAGTCTCCAACAGAACCATGGGTGCTATTTACGGACGGATCTTCGTGTACGGATGGCTCCGGAGCTGGTCTCATCCTCACAAATCCGGAAGGAATGGAGTTTACGTACGCCCTCCGTTTTGAGTTCACGGCCACCAACAACGAAGCGGAATATGAAGCATTAATTACGGGTTTAAAAATCACCGCTAGAATGGGAGTCGGCAACCTTGAGGCCTACGTGGACTCACGGCTTGTTGCAAACCATATTCTAGGTGGATATGTGGCTAAGGAGGACAACATGGTCAGGTACTTGGAAAAATTCAAGTCACTAATCGCGGCTTTCAACAAATTTTCCATCAAGCAGGTGCCAAGAGGTGAGAACAAGAAGGCGGAAGCTCTCAGCAAGATCGCATCCACGAGTTTCGCTCACTTGTCCAAACAAGTCTTGGTGGAAATACTCAAGGAGAAATCTATAACGGAAGGGGAGGTCGCTACTATAGTTGAGGAGGATGGACCTACATGGATGACCCCGATTATCAACTATTTGACCAGTGAGACCCTTCCAGACGAGGAAAAAGCAGCACGGCGCATCAGGAGGAAGTCGCAACACTTAGAACTTCGAGAAGGCATCCTTTACAAGCGCTCTTTCTTGCAGCCGTGGCTGCGGTGTGTTGGACCACGTCAGGCCGCTTACGTAATCAGTGACATACATGAAGGGTTATGCGGCATGCACGCAGGTCCACGATCCGTGGTAGCTCGAGCCTTACGAACAGGATACTATTGGCCTACCATGCACAGGGACGCACACGATATGATTCGCAAGTGTAGTGCATAGACCAGTGCCGCGACATCCGCAGCAGGAGCTTACACCTATTACATCCCCATGGCCATTCTATAAGTGGGGAATTGACATCGCAGGACCATTTCCCGTAGCTGCGGGGTGAGTGAAGTTCTTGATTGTCGCGATGGACTACTTCACACGATGGATAGAGGCCAAGGCAGTCAAATCCATCACAGGCAAACAAGTTAAAAAGTTTGTTTGGGAGCATATTGTGTGCCGTTTTGGCCTACCAGGAGAAATCATCTCGGATAACGGAAAACAGTTCGCGGATAATCCATTCAAGGACTGGTGTGCATTATTGAATATCAAGCGGCGCTTCGCATCTGTTAAGCATCCGTAGACAAATGGCCTCGTGGAACGAGCAAATAGAAGCTTGGGAAATGGCATCAAGGCGCGTCTGGATGAACGAAGCGCCAAATGGGTCGATGAGTTACCACATGTGCTATGGGTGCATAGAACTATGATCAAAACAGCCAACGAAGATACTCCATTTGCATTGGCCGACGGCACTGAAGCTGTTATACTAGCAGAGATAGGAATGCCTACCATTCGCACGGCGGAGGTTAATGTCGTTACGAACGACGAGCAGCTGCGAATCAACCTAGATCTGTTGAAAGAAAAAAGGGAGGTAGCAGCCATCAATGAGGCTAAATCCAAGGCTAAAATGAAGGCTTATTATAACGCTAAGGTAAAAGGTGTTTCTTTCCGACCGGGAGATTATGTCTATCGTGCTAACGAAGCAAGTCGAGCGGAGAATACAAGAAAGCTGGGCCCTAAATGGGAAGGACCTTATGAAGTCACGGAAGCCTTGGGACGAGGTGCGTACAAGTTACGTGACATGGATGGCCGCGACCTAGAACGCATATGGAACATCTCCAATCTCAAAAGGTGCTATCTTTGAAAGCTACGGCTTCCGCATGGGTGCTTCGCTATATGTGGCTTTAATGAAGAACCATGCGGCTTATCTGTTTTTCTTATGTTTTGTTTAGGTTCCTTTCTTGTTTTCTAGGACTTGTCATTATTGTTCAAACAAAACATGTAAACGTTCTAATAAAATGTCGTGGCGCCTAGCTAGCTCCACGGCTTGTCTCGTGCAAATCATTTTTTAGATTTTTTGTTAGTCATATGAATTTTTTAATTGTTATTATAATATGCCATGTTTCATTCGTATGCATTCATTTTACTGTACATGTACTATGCGCCTCCAGGCGGGGTAAGAGGATTAAGTGAACCTACTAATTCAACTTGTCGCATAAGAGGGATGCAACCCCAGCCGCACGGATCATGTATCCTTACTAGACACCTTACTCACAAGACGTTGTGGTAAGTTTCATATGCCGTACTCACGCAGTGCTCCGCATGGTAAAGACGCACGTCGCATGTCTAGTAAATTATAGGCTTGTATGTATTTTCCTTTTTTGTGTGTAAGACGTGACCTGTCATGCAGTATTGGTATACAATATTCAACACAATAAGGGTACACAAGTTTCAAAATAAATAACAAAAATGGCCGTGGTCATCACGGACTTACATACAAAATACACTTGTCTTAGCCGTGTACATGCATGGACGAATAAAAACTGCAAATATTCAGTGGTTACAAACCAGAGTTGTCTGAAATGGATAATAAAGTAGGGGCACCCTACATGGGGGGGGGGGAGAAACTTACCTATCTCCATTTGTTCCTCGACTAAGCATGACAACCACTCACTGCGTTCCTTCCGCTTCCGGGCTTGAGCCACATTCCTCTCCAGCAGCCCACCTAAGGGTTCTTCATCGAGCACGATCCTGGTTACATCCTCGTAGATAGGGAGCGTCAGGTGGCTGGGGGATGGGGTGAAGGAAGCACGGGAATGACCCTCATCTTGGGAGAACGCACTAATACTTAGCTTTTCCATGACTTCCATGTTCGATGCATCTTTGGTGGCCTCCAGCTCAGCCAAGAATGGATAATGCATGTCTCGCATTGCGGCCATAGAAGCAGCCATCTTGTTAGCCGCTTCAGGGTTAAAGAGAGCATGTCTGGTGAAGTTCTCCCTTTTCTTGATCAGCTCTACAGCCTGGACCATTCCCTCATGACGGCCGTGGTCAATACCATCGGACACAAGGCTTGCAAACTGTTGTACAAATTTGGGGGCCTCTAGTACCTTGGTGACGGCCAAGCGTGCTCCATGCCCTACCATCCACCTGCGGCCGGCAATGGCCGCTAGTAGTTGAGGGCATAGCACATCATCGCGCTTGGCAGTGAGGGCATCGATCATCACATCTGTTTGGGCAAACGGCTCTTTCAGCTCCTTGGTGATAGCCCTCTCATCAGCAAGCTCCTCTTGTACTTTCTTCATGCTCTGGATTGTCATTTGCGCGTCTTCCAGTTTCTTGGTGAGCACGGATACCTGGCTGGAGGAAGACTTGGCAGATGCCTCCGCTGTGGTTACCTATATGAGATTAATTGTTAGGTTATATTTCTTTTAGAGTAAAGGGTGGTGCGGCACGGATATGTACCTTGGTTGTCGCGGCATCTAGTTTTGACTCGAGATCGGCCACTTGTTGGTCATACTCATTCGCACGGGCCGATTGCTTTTTTATGGTCGCCTCAGCACTAGCAAGTTGGGACTGGAGGGCTGCAATTTGAGCTTCATTGTCCACGATCATTCTCTCCCTCCGTCCAACCTTCCTCTTAAGAGACTCCACATGCCCAAGTGCGGCTTCAAATCTTACTCTCATCGAGGTGCCCATTGCCATTTGATGTACCAAAGCACCGTTGTACTCATCTGCCAGGTCCGCATGACTGAGCTCATTCACTTCTCGCACTAAGCCTGGTGGTATGCAGTTGTTGAGGTACTCACGGCATTCCTCAGCGTCCCTCATTCGTGATGCGGTGGTGATATTCCAGAGATGGTTGAACGATTGAGGGGGGGCGAACGTCGGGATGTCTTGCGAGGCTGTGGGGGTACCTTCTTCGAAAACGGGGCCGGATTTCGTGCCGGCCGTATGAGGCATGGGGTTTCCCCCACTTCTTTTTCTTTTCCCTTCTCCATTTGGGTGTCAGGAGGAGGCGCAACACCAGTTTGTTCGTCCCTGTGAAACAAGCATTTGGACACATATTACGTATTGCTTAAAGGGATTTTGTCATTCTCACGTGTCAGGATGGAGTCTTACATGTTATTTCTTGCTAATTCTGATGTGGTTGGGGCAATCTGAGTGACTGGATCGACATGTGCGGCCCGGATCGTCTCGGAAGCCTGGGTGGTGCTCCCAACAGATTGGTATAAGGGGTGGTCTTCTCGAAGCTTCTTAGGGGGCATTGTGTTCGCCAATCTCGGCTGGAGCAGCTCTCCTTACTCGTTTGTTCCTTTTACGGGTACGTGATAGGTGTGTAAACACCCATCTTTTCTACCACTTAATTACAATAATAACCGGACCAGAACGTGTATTTTATGTCTTTTATGTCGGAATTATGCGTGGTTTGTGTATTTGTTGTGATTTAGGACGAAAAGGTGAAAAGTGGAGAAAACACGGACATTCACGGGCATTTACGGACTTTTAATGAAGAAAAGGATGAAAGACGAAGTCAAGAAATCAAGAGTGCAAAAAGAACGGAAGTCCATGACAAATTCTGAATATTTATCGAAGAAAAAGTCAAAAGACGGAAGTTTATCAAAAGCCAAAGAATTCAAGTCTATTTTATTGAAGAATTTAAAGACGAGTTCGAAGAAATCCCGAAGCCAAAAGTCCCTTAAGTCCAAGTTTAAAGAAGATTAGAAGAAAAGGACTAAGTATGCAATTAAATGAAGATTAAAGAAGGAGGGACTTAATTACGCAATTAAGAGAAAAGGAAAGAGGGAGGAAGCTTCATAATCCTCCCCTATAAATAGACTAGGATGTTTATCATTTCTCTTTGTTGGCTAAGTGTGACAATTAGTCTTCCACATTTAAATACCTTGTCATTTAATTTCTTGTCAATTTAATTACCTTGTCTTGCACCTTAAATTCATTTAATTTCAAGTAAGTTTTCATTTAATTATTGTCAATCTTTACTTTATCTTGTCAATCTCTTATCTACCTTTCTTAATCTTTGATTTGTTGTGTTTATGTTTATGTTCATGCTTTTATTTTGATCCAAAGTGGTTTTTGATTATTGTGGTTAAAGTTGTTTAATTTCTTGTTTTTAACTATTTGTTGATGTTTATTTGTTGATTCGTTACTGTTTAGATTAATCCGTGTGTTTGATTTTGGTTAATTTGTGTTTATATTTACTGTTTCTGTATCTCCTTGTTCTTCGGATAGTTTGTTCTTGTATCTGATCTTTCCAGGAGAAAACTTCCGAATCAAGACAAGGGAGTTGATTCATTCGGAACTTCCAAAGTTCCGAGTCAAGGTTGTTCATCCGGAAGATTTGGGATTAGCAAAAGTTCCGAGCCAATCTTGTTCATCCGGAACATCCAAAGTTCCGGACGAAGGAAAACTTCCGAGTCAGCTACTGTTCATTCGGAACTTTAAAACTTCCGAATCAAGACCTTCATTCAGAACTTAAAAAGTTCCGGATCAAGCAATTCATTCGGAACTTTCAAAAGTTCCGAATCAACACTTCCGAACGAATTTCCGAACGAAAGTTCCGAACAAACTTCCGAACGAAACTTCCGAACGAAGAGTTAGTTCCGATTCAGTGATTGTTCATTCGGAAGTCTGAACCTCCGAATCAGGGGTGACCAAATAGTTCCGAATCAAGGCATAATTTAGAGTTCCGAATCAGTAAAGTTCCGAACGAAGGATTGTTTTGGATAAGTGACATATTCAGATCAATTTGTTCCGGATCAAGGATTTTGGTAATATTCCAAGTGAAGAAGAATCATTTCAACCGAAGGCGACATTTAGGACGAGTGATTGTTCCAAACGAAGGATAACTCCGAATGAGCTGTATTCAGGTTCTTATTAGCTTTTGTCTTTGATTTTTATTTTTCAAGCTTTATTTTTCCCGCCTTTATTTTAATTGCACTTTAAGATTATTTGCCTTAGTTTTATTTTTGACTTGCCTTAGTTTTAGTCGCACTTTAAGTTTGCCTTAGATAGATTTAAGTTTACATCATTTACTTTAGTGCCCTTTAATTTCAGTCACGTTTTTAAATACTTGCACTTTTATTGTAATTAGACTTAGATTTACTTTAATCGCACCTTTACTTTAATTGTTTTGCACATTTTATTTTAAACACTACAACGACACATCTTTGTTTACACCAAAATAAAACGAAGTCACATAGAGAACTAAGATCAATTCGATTAGACATACTTAAATGAATCCTTTTAACCTAGGTAAAACCCTAGTTATCAAATGGCGCCGCTGCTGGCTCTTTTCGTTAAGATCAACAGTTTTCTGTGAGAGACACGTTGCTTTTTTGGGATCCTTTCACTTGTGAACGTTATTTTTCTTGCATAAAAAATTCAAAAATCATAAAAATTAAAAATTGATAAAAAAAACCATAAAAATTAAAAATTTCAAAAATCCAAAAAGATTTTATCTTTATTGTGTATATATATTGTCTTTGTGTTTGGTTTCTTTTTCTTTTGCATTTTCAGGTGTATGCGTACTAGATCTTCTAATTATCAAGAGCCCGAGCCTCAAGAAGATTTAGATATGGCAGGTGTTAACAACAACAACATTCCACCGAACCTCAATAATAATAATAACAACAATGCTCTTCCACAGCCCGATCTTCGGACCATGGAGGAACTTTGTCAACCAACCATGTTTGGACGAGGAGGACCGATTGCGCCGATGCAAATCAACGCTCCTGAGTTTTCGTTGAAGCACCACATGATTCAGCAAGTACAAACAAACCCATTTAGAGGATTGCCTGATGATGATGCCAACAAACACCTCGACAAGTTCATTACAATCACCCAAAGCATGAAGTTGCCTGGGGCCACAATGGATGTACTCCGCCTACAACTCTTCCCACATACTTTATCGCATCATGCCGAGAAATGGTTTGATCGTCTCCCGAAGAATTCTATTCACACTTGGGATGATATGACTCAACGCTTTCTTTCGCGCTACTTTCCACCAACCATGGTCACGAGCCTTCGCAATCAGATCATCGGTTTCATGCAAGACCCTGATGAATCTCTTTTTGACGCTTGGGAGAGATATAATGTCTTGATCGATAGATGTCCAAACCACAACATGCTCCCTGTGACCCTAATAGACACTTTCTACAACAGATTGACTTTTCGAGATCGTGATACGATCAATGCAGCCGCCGGTGGCACATTCATGAAAAGGAGACCCGATGAGTGTAGAGAGTTAATTGAGAACATGACTACTCATCACAAGAACTGGGATTCCTCCGCTTCTTCTAGGAACAACCCGAGAGTCAATGTTTCCTCAACCTCAGCAAACCCTGAGATGACCGAACTCACCCGCATGATGGCCGAAATGAGCAAAAGTATTACGCTTCTCGCTTCAAACCAACAACAACAACAAGTTAAAGCGGTTGCTAATCCTTGTGAAACATGTGGCGGTCCTCACTCATACATCGATTGTCCTTCGACACAAGGAAATCCGGAAAATATGTATGCTGCTTACGGTAATTATTCACCGGAAAATTACCAAGCTAGACAACAAGGGGATAGAAATCTGCTGAGCTACCGTTCCAACAACTACCTTTCACCCGGTTTTTCTCCTCAAAACCAAAATCCCGCCAACAACTACAATAGAAGCAACCAAATCTCACCTCGTGCTTCTAACCCTTATCAACCATCCACCCAACAACACCCACCCATTAATCCCGATGTTCACACCATCATGAGAACTCAAGGTGAGCAAATCAAGAATCTACAGAGCCAAATAATCAATCTGAAAGGAGATATCTTGAAGCAAGGTAATGACATCAGAACCGAGGTTCGTGATAATCTTCAATCCTCCTTCATCACTCAAACAACTGAATTAAAGAATCTGTTGGCTAGTTTCTTGCCCGAAGCTCAACCTTCTTCTTCTTCGGGTTCTCTACCTTCAAACACCGTCACCAATCCGCGAGCTAATGTGAGTGCTATAACTACGCGTAGTGGAATTACCATTGTCAATCCACCTGACCTACCACCATCATCTACACCTCCACCACCATGTATCCCTACTCCTCCTACACCTAGTAGTAGTGCACCATTACCGTCTCCGCCTCGTCATGACGATGTATCTCGGAAGGACCCTTCAACATCTCAACCTTCACCAACTACACCTTCACCTTCCCCTTATCAACCTAGAATCCCATACCCTTCTCGCATAGGCAAGACCAACGAGCTAACCAAGAATGACTGTCAAGTATCGAAATATGTGGATATGCTATCTAAAATGACTATCAACATTAGCCTTGTTGAAGCACTTTGCCACATGCCAAAATTTGTCAAAGCATTCAAGGAATTGCTTAGCAAGAAGGAGAAGCTGATTGAACTCGCCAACACACGATTAAATGAAAACTGCTCTGCAGTTCTTCTTAGAGAACTTTCGGAAAAGCTTGGAGATCCCGGTCGTTTTGTGTTGCCTTGCGTGTTCAACAAAACTGAAGAATTTACTGCCCTTGCTAATCTCGGGGCTAGTATTAATTTGATGCCACTGAGTGTTTGGAAAACACTATCATTACCCGATCTCATTCCAACAAAGATGACTCTCGAACTTGTAAATCGCACTCTCGCTTACCCTGTTGGTATAGCCGAAGACGTGTTTATCAAAGTTTGCACATTTACTTTCCCGGTTGATTTTGTCATAGTTGATTATGAAATGGACCCTCGTATTCCTTTAATACTTGGTCGGCCATTTTTGAGAACCAGACGAGATTTAGTAGATGTAGCCGAAGGTGAGTTAATCTTACGACTCGGGGATGATTATAAAGTTTTTAAAATGGGGAAGCTTACAGGCAAATCCTTTGGAGGCCGAGAATCAGTGAATATGATTAATGTGCTCGATGACTTTACAGTCTACGACAATCCTTTATTCGAGTCTTCCACTGATAATCCACTCTTTGAAGATTATGTGGATGATTCTCACTCTACTTTGGAACCTTCTACCATTTATGATTCGCCACCGATCTTTGATGCTTATGATGACAATGATTCTAGCTCAGATTCGGATGATTTTGATTGTACTTCTGAGTATCCCGAGCTGCCCACTTTCGATGATTTCGATGAGGCTGATACTCTCTCGAGCGATTCTTCACATGATGAAGATCCTCCGCCATCACTCGATCCTACTTTGGACGATTATTCATTTGAGGAAGATTTCTCTAAATTTCTCAACACTTACTTCCCTCATGAGAGTGATGCCCCTCCTTTGGACTTTGAAGATTATCGCCTTGATCCTACTTTGGATTTGAAGAGCATTATGTCAAAGGAGAAGAAACCGGTCGACACCGAAATCCGTTGCACATATGATATGACACCTCTTTATCCCACTTCCGAGGACGAGGTTGTGCTTCTTTGCGGATCTTCTTCACACTCGGCTGAGCCTGAGTGCTATTTTCCCTTAAAGGAAAAGGTGTTCGACCCCGGTATTGACGTCTTTAAGCCATCTTAGTATCCACCTGATGAAATAAAAGGAAAAATCTTTGGAAATCTTGAAGACAAGCTTGCACTTCACCCTTGCTTCTACCGTGCTCCATCACTGCTTAAGGGAACCTTGCCTACTCTTCTTTGGCTTGCCTTGTTCGCCTTAAGCACATGCTTATTGATGGATGAAAACTATGTCTTTGATCCTGGTGGATATGTTTCATGCTTCTTCCGTTGATGATCAAGGTCGAGTCAGGCTCACGACTCGGTTAACAAAAACCAAGCGCTTCTTGGGAGACAACCCATGCATCTATATTTTCGCTTTCTTTACCATAAGTGTAGGGGGGACCCTTTGGATTGCTATTTCCTCTCCTCACTTCTTAATCAGGGATTCGAGCTTCAATGATCCACTCTTGATGATTCTTGACGACCCGTGATTCCGTGTTCCATTATCCCGGTTCTATCCTAAACTATTTTCGATTCTCTATTTTATATATTTTCTCAATATTAAAATAGGAATCTCTTTAGTTGTCTTTTCCTTAGCGAGATTTAAACAACGTGCACAATGTCCTAAGTGTAGGGGAGTTTACTCCCACATGCTTAAACATTGAGGACAATGTTTATCTTAAGTGTAGGGGGGACTTCTATCGAAGTTAAGTGGTCTTTTCCTTGTATTTGTCCTCATTTTAACCGGAAAATCAATTTTTCGACATTTTTCAAAATTTTTGATCTATTTTGGCCTATTAGTTTTTCCCTTTGTATAGTTTATTTTCTTTCCTTATTAGAATAAATGTTTAATAAGTGGTTTTAATTTTCAAACGTTGTGAATCTTTTGACTCAATCCGAGTTTACTTATCTAAGTTTGCTCTAGCTAGTATCCTTAACGTGTTTAAGTCAAGTTTTGCTAGGCTTTTATATAGGGAGCTATAAAACGCGAAAGTCTTAACTCTCACGGGTTAAGAACAAGAACTTTTCGCAAGTTCCTATAATTGATCCTAGAGAGTCGTTTATCAAGGGAACTTTAAAATGCGATTTCTAAACTTGAAAGAGTCTAAGAATTTGCAAGATCCTATAGGCGACTCGAAAACCCAAAACTTTGATTTAATAGGCTAAGCATCCACGAGTCTCATTACTTGAGATTTTAAACTGTGGAGAACGAGAGATGATAGAGCCAATTATAAGTCCGGTATTCTTTCGTGAATTTATGTGAGTTAATTATGAGCCTATTCTCCCATCGCTTGCTTAATAATTTATCTGCTAATAAATAAGGTTGTACGATTTGAAAGGTTACTTAGCTTCTAGCCCCAGACCGTTTAAAAGTTGCTCGGTATGGATTAGAGTTCATAGCCAAGGCATAACTTATTGAAGCGGGACGCGAAGATTGGCGAGTCCGAAAAGGCCCTAACAAGGCATGAGGGCTATGTTTTGTTGCTAAAGATCCAAAGTGATGCGAAGAATCATTTATCGAAAATCAATATGAAGGATCGAGACATACGACGTAAAGCAAAACTCCCCAAAAGTCATGGAGAAGTGTATCCGAAAAGACCCTAACAAGGTATGAGGATAAATAGATCCAAGTCATAAAAGGAGGCGGATCGTTGTATATCAAAGTCCAAAATAAAGATTGGAGAAAAATGAAGAAGTCGTGGTCCAAGTATGAATCTCTCAAAACTTCAAGTAAAGAAATTCCTATATGAAGAGAAGACCATTATTTCATGAACGTCTCTCAAGATTCGAAGTATGAAGTCGCTGCCAAATATCAGTCCGAGAAAGGTCTCAAATCGCGAAGCGAGTTATGCCAAGATATGAACTTTATGAGGTCCCGAGAAGCAGTTTTAAAAGATTTGGTCCTTTAGCTAACTATTAAATAAATCGTTCACTTTATTTTCAGACTAAATAACTATCGAAATAAGTCAAACAATGCATCCTCGTGATCATTCAAGACAACAATAAAATATAAGAGATACCACTAGGAATAAGGGAGTCTAAGTGAGTAATTGGCCCACATGGATTCGTGTTAGTCTACTAACTTATAATAACAATGATCTCGTTTTTAAGCTTGGTTTGGAGAAAGTGAAAACTTGAGGATGATGATTATTCATGACATTTTCAAAACCCAAGGTATGCTTTTTGATTTCTTTATTTTGTATGTTTTTTATTTTCTATCTCTTTTATAAAGGCCAACGTGGATTAACTATGATGAAAAGTGTAATCTTGCTTTGTAACTAATGCATTGCATGAGGACATTGCAATGGTCAAGTGTAGGGGATTTGATAGGTGTGTAAACACGCATCTTTTCTACCACTTAATTACAATAATAACCGGACCAAAACGTGTATTTTATGTCTTTTATGTCGGAATTATGCGTGGTTTGTGTTTTTGTTGTGATTTAGGACGAAAAGGTGAAAAGTGGAGAAAACACGGACATTCACGGGCATTTACGGACTTTTATTGAAGAAAAGGATGAAAGACGAAGTCAAGAAATCAAGAGTGCAAAAAGAACGGAAGTCCACGACAAATTATGAAGATTTATCGAAGAAAAAGTCAAAAGACGGAAGTTTATCAAAAGCCGAAGAATTCAAGTCTATTTTATTGAAGAATTTAAAGACGAGTTCGAAGAAATCCCGAAGCCAAAAGTCCCTTAAGTCCAAGTTTAAAGAAGATTAGAAGAAAAGGACTAAGTATGCAATTAAATGAAGATTAAAGAAGGAGGGACTTAATTACGCAATTAAGAGAAAAGGAAAGAGGGGAGGAAGCTTCCTAATCCTCCCCTATAAATAGACTAGGATGTTTATCATTTCTCTTTGTTGGCTAAGTGTGACAATTAGTCTTCCACATTTAAATACCTTGTCATTTAATTTCTTGTCAATTTAATTACCTTGTCTTGCACCTTAAATTCATTTAATTTCAAGTAAGTTTTCATTTAATTATTGTCAATCTTTACTTTATCTTGTCAATCTCTTATCTACCTTTCTTAATCTTTGATTTGTTGTGTTTATGTTTTTGTTCATGCTTTTATTTTGATCCAAAGTGGTTTTTGATTATTGTGGTTAAAGTTGTTTAATTTCTTGTTTTTAACTGTTTGTTGATGTTTATTTGTTGATTCGTTACTGTTTAGATTAATCCGTGTGTTTGATTTTGGTTAATTTGTGTTTATAATTACTGTTTCTGTATCTCCTTGTTCTTCGGATAGTTTGTTCTTGTATCTGATCTTTCCAAGAGAAAACTTCCGAATCAAGACAAGGGAGTTGATTCATTCGGAACTTCCAAAGTTCCGAGTCAAGGTTGTTCATCCGGAAGATTTGGGATTAGCAAAAGTTCCGAGCCAATCTTGTTCATCCGGAACATTCAAAGTTCCGGACGAAGGAAAACTTCCGAGTCAACTACTGTTCATTCGGAACTTTAAAACTTCTGAATCAAGACCTTCATTCAGAACTTAAAAAGTTCCGGATCAAGCAATTCATTCGGAACTTTCAAAAGTTCCGAATCAACACTTCCGAACGAAGTTCCGAACGAAAGTTCCGAACGAACTTCCGAACGAAACTTCCGAACGAAGAGTTAGTTCCGATTCAGTGATTGTTCATTCGGAAGTCTGAACTTCCGAATCAGGGGTGACCAAATAGTTCTGAATCAAGGCATAATTTAGAGTTCCGAATCAGTAAAGTTCCGAACGAAGGATTGTTTTGGATAAGTGACATATTCAGATCAATTTGTTCCGGATCAAGGATTTTGGTAATATTCCAAGTGAAGAAGAATTATTTCAACCGAAGGCGACATTTAGGACGAGTGATTGTTCCAAACGAAGGATAACTCCGAATGAGCTGTATTCAGGTTCTTATTAGCTTTTGTCTTTGATTTTTATTTTTCAAGCTTTATTTTTCCCGCCTTTATTTTAATTGCACTTTAAGATTATTTGCCTTAGTTTTATTTTAGACTTGCCTTAGTTTTAGTCGCACTTTAAGTTTGCCTTAGATAGATTTAAGTTTACATCATTTACTTTAGTGCCCTTTAATTTCAGTCACGTTTTTAAATACTTGCACTTTTATTGTAATTAGACTTAGATTTACTTTAATCGCACCTTTACTTTAATTGTTTTGCACATTTTATTTTAAACACTACAACGACACATCTTTGTTTACACCAAAATAAAACGAAGTCACATAGAGAACTAAGATCAATTCGATTAGACATACTTAAACGAATCCTTTTAACCTAGGTAAAACCCTAGTTATCAGTACGCCTGGCGACAGGCTGAGCTGTTGCTTCTTCAATCTCCTCCTCAACTTCTTTTTCCACTTCTTCCTCTTCCTCCTCATTGATTTGTTGTACCTCTTCATCATCATCGCCCAACATCTGGCGAAGGCTGGAGGTGGTTAAGTCAATATTATCTCCCTGCTCTTCCCCATGTGAAGGAGTGGCAGTCTTAGGTGGCGAGGAGGGCCCGGCTCCTCCTTCAAGCATCCTGTTACCACCGTCCTCGTTGTCGAAGTCAACGGGCGTCCTCATTAAAGTTGTTTCTTCCTCGTCCGAGTGGGGATCCGGCACGGCTTCAAGAGCAGCCGTCACGTTACGGGTATGCTCAAGAAGGGGTAGTTCATTCGCACGTCGGGGGAGGGAGCCTTCCGGTACAAGCTTTGGGTCGCCCTGGCGTAGAAGTCCAAAGAAGTTCATTTCTGCCATACAATAACAAAATATGTTAGCTATTACAAAGTAATTGAATATACCTTTTTGTGTACGGATGTTAGCCTACCTTCACCCTGCCTTCTCCAAAATACAGGATATCTGTTGGACGGGCCAAAATAGTTGTGGCTAATCCCTAGCAAACATAGAAATGACTCGGGAAGATTTCTATGGAACCCGGTCCTATTCAGATCTAATTCTTGAGAGTGTCGGGAGTTATATGTACTGGCGTGCGGCTGGGGGTCGTGTGATATCCTATGTCTAAAGGCATAATCAGCCAGCCATACTATTGCGTCAATGAAAAAGTAGTGGTCGTACCAGTTTTTCAGCTAGTCCATTGGCTTATTATGAGACTGGGGACTGTTAAGGGATCGTTTCTTAAAGGATAACCAACCATTTACTAGGTTGGGAGTATAAAAAAGCCGGAATAGTTCTACGGTTGGGGGGATTCTTCTAGCACGGCAGAGGATCTCGAATTGACTAATCTTACAGGCGCCTATACAGTAGAGCTGACTAATATGTACATCTTAATATCCTAACAGATCTATAAGGAAATGGGTGAATGGAATGCGGTAGTTGGCCGCATCGAAAAGGCGAGTGTACATGCCAATCTTACCCTCCGGAGCCTCAGTTATAAGGTCTCCGGCGCCAGGAAGTGAGGGGTGTAGGTTGGTGGGGATGAAATAATTTGTACAAAAGTGATCTAGTTGTTCCTGGGTCATTACATTAAGCACGGATCCGATGGTGGGGTTGTTTCTGTGAGCCATTACTAAATAAAAATGTAAGGGCGTGGTGTTCTAACCTGCAGAGGAAGGGATCCGTGCGTGGTTGATTGAAGCTAAGAAGAAAGCTTTAATGGCAGAAATGGAGATAATAAACTATGTGTTTCACACAGCCGTAGGGGTGGCTTATTTATAGGGTTGCCTCGTGGGTCATGGCCTGTTGGATGTGTGACACGTGTCTGCCACTATTCTTGATCGTGTGGTTAGGGGGCAAGTGGCAAGTGAAACGTCAGGCGGGACCCACGGGTCAATTCTAACTCAAACGTTTACACTGCTCGATGCTCTGACTGTTTGCACTTTTGTCAGTCAACATGCCAGATGAACAGTTATTAATGTCGGGATATGCGGCTCTTACGTAAGACTTGATATTTAATGTTATATTTAATTTGTCTCGGTCGCCATGAGCGGCTGAGATAATAATGGAATAACTTCCTAAGTCAGGTTGCCATGAGCGGCCAACCCAAATTCTTGGACAACTTATCATTCCCTATTTTTTCTTGGTACGTCCAGGGAGCATCTTGGTAGTCTAGAGGTTACGCCTATGGTTGTAACAACTAGACTAGGAGGAAATGATAACGTATAGTCCCTAGCCGGGTCATGAACCCGGCCCACGGGTACTACCCGTATCCGGCCCATCACGGATGGGAGGGAATAAAGTCATTTAAGCTTATGGGCTTGAATGAACAGTAACCGCACACATGTGTGCGACCCACGGCCCGACATGACTGGTACAGGGTTAGACAGAATTATATTCTATCTCTGAATATGATTTACTCCAAAGAGGAGATATTCACTCACCATAATTAGAAGATAACAACCAATCTAATTTTGGTGCTTATCTCTTCCTTGGGGCCGAAGTATCAGTGACAGCCCACTAGGGTTGTCACTGCCTATAAAAGGAAGCCTCAAAGGTTCCACAAAGGTATTACGCTCTATACTCTCAACTCACATAAAACCCTAACCGATTACTTACTCTCACGCCGGAGTCTAATCGTGGGAAACATTCCCACGGTAAGCCTAACGCGTGTTGTTTAGTGTGCAGGATCCCAACCAAACGATTCACTTGGTGCAGGAGCCGGAGCCCAGCCAACCCGAATTAAGCCTAATTCGGGTCTAGCAAGGATCACCCAACTTTTGCATCAACACACTTGTTCCTTGATGAAGTGATATCTGACTGCGATGTGCTTGGTACGGGAGTGTTGAACCGGATTGCAAGAGATGGCTATGGCCAACTTTGAGTCACAATACATAGGTATTTTATCAAAGTAGAAGCCATAATCCGTGAGTTGAGTTCTCATCCAGAGGACTTGAGCACAACACGTGGATAGAGCCACATATTCTGCTTCAGCTGATGAGAGCGAAGTGCAATCCTGCTTCTTTGACGACCAGCTCACAAGCTTGTCTTCCCCTAGAAATTGTACGCTACCAGAAGTGCTTTTTGACTATCAAGGCAACCTGCGTGATCAGAATCTGAAAAATCTGTTAGATGAAAATCAGTTTCCCTCGGATACCAGAGTCCTATATGAATGGTATTCTTAAGGTACCGAAAGATCCGTTTAACCTCTTTGAGGTGCTTTTGAGTAGGTCTGGCTTGATATCGTACACAATAGCATGTGGCATGATGAATATCAGGCATGCTGGCTGTAAGGTACATAAGAGACCCGTTTATACTGCGATATCGCGTTTGATCTACGAGATATGAGTACAAGTCAGCGTCTAGGGATTTGTTCGACAATGGTGTACCAACGCGAGCACATGATTGCATACCATGCTTTTTACGTATCTCTTGAGCATACTTAGCTTGGTTAATAAAGATACCACGTGGGGATTGATGAATCTAGAGGCCTAAAAAGAATTTTAGCTCCCCCATCATTGACATTTCAAATTTGTTGTGCATTAATTTTTCAAAACATTTTGAAAGTTTTGGGTTCGTAGAACCAAAAATGATGTCATCAACATAAACTTGCACAAGCAATATGTCATTCCCATATTTATTAATAAAGAGAGTAGGATCAATGGAACCTTTGGAGAACCCTTTGGATACCAAGAAGTTTGATTATTCATCGTACCACGCCCTTGGAGCTTGTTTGAGTCCATATATGCCTTCTTAAGACGATAGACTTTGTCAGGATGATGAGGATCAATGAACCCTTCCGGCTGATTCATAGATACTTCTTCCTTCAAATGACCGTTGAGAAAAGCAGTTTTAACGTCCATTTGATAAATCGTGAAGCCTTTATGTACAACATAAGCAAGGAATATCCTGACAGCTTCCAAACGAGCAACTAGAGCAAATGATTCATCGAAATCTATCCCTTCTTGTTGACGATATCCCTTACCCACAAGACGAGATTTGTTTTTGATGATGGTTTGTTCTTCATCCAGTTTGTTTTTGCAGATCCATTTGAAATCTAGGAGTGAAATTCCATAGGGTCTATCAACATGTTCCCAAACATTTAGGCGTTCAAACTGATGAATTTTGTCTTGCATTGATTCAATCCATGCATGATCAGTCATGGCTTGCTTGATGTTTGTAGGTATAGTTAAACTCACGGTGAGTGCATACATACGCACATCGCCATCGGTTTCGAGTTGTCTGCGTGTTCGAACCGGTTGTGAAGGATTTCCAAGGACTTGTTCCAATGGATGATCACGTGTCCAATGGTGAGTGGATGGATATCGTTGGTAGAATGTATGCATGTTGGACGGATCAACATGTTGAGTAGAAGACTCTCCGACCTCGTGTACCGTTGTACCGAACGGATTGATAAATTCTTCTTCGTCAAAATGTGCATCGACTGCTAGATTATTGTTTCCTCCTTCAGCATTGACGGTTGCTGATGTTAGTCGTATGACAGTTTCTTGAGTTTGTTGAGTATCCAATGGAATTGTGTCTTGAGCAACGGTTGCTAAAGTAGATGCAATTGTGTCTTGTTGACTTTGTTCGGGTGCATCAGCAGTATTGACAGCGGAAGACTTTGACCCAACTTGATTGTTTCCATAATAATATTCATCAAACACTGGATCATATAAATCAACCAACTCATTTATTTGAGTCGTATCCGTCGAGTCTGCTGTAGGATTACTTTCTTGATATTCTTGCACGGGACGTACACTGTTTTGTGTAGGTGCCATTATTGGACATTGAGGAGCAGGACTTGAGCTGTTGTGATCAAGTACCATTTGTGGCAATTCGTCAATGTTCACATGAATTGTTTCTACAATAATCTTTGTTCTCATGTTGGAAACTCTATATCCTTTCGACAATGTAGCATACCCCACAAAAAAACATGTATCACCTTTTTCTTTCATCTTGTCAAGATTCTCACCGTCTTTAAGAATGTAGCATAAAGAACCAAATATGTGAAAGAACTTAACTATAGGTTTCCTGCCATTGATGATGTGGTAAGGTGTCTTTTCATGTCTAGGGATTACGAGAGAACGATTCTGAGTATAACAGGCAGCTGCAATTGCTTCAGCCCAGAAGAATAGTGGTAATTTTGAAGCAGAAAGCATTGTTCGAGCGGCCTCAACCAAAGTGCGGTTCCGTCTTTCAACAACGCGTTTTGTTCAGGGGTTCGAACAATAGACGTTTGATGTTCGATGCCTTATTCTGGAAAGTAAGATTGCAAAGTCTTGTTCAAAAATTCAGTACCCCTATCCGTTCTTATGGTTAAGACTTGAGGTTGAAGATTGCGTTGTATCATCTTGAGAAAGTTTTTGAGAACCTCTGGTGTTTCATCTTTGGACCTTAAGAAGAAAGTCCATGTGTATCTAGTGTAATCATCAACAATCATGAGAATATACTTTCTCCCGCTAATACTCTCTACGCGCATGGGACAACATAAATCCATGTGTAGAAGTTCCAATCGTCCTTTTGAGCTTGGGGTAGTCTTTGTTTTGAAAGACTTCCGTTTTGCTTTCCCCAGCTCACAAGAAGAACAAAGATGGTCTTTGACGAATTTCAACTTAGGAAGACCGGTCACAATATCATTCTTCGAAAGCAAGTTGATGGTGTCAAAGTTGAGATGTGACAATCGTTGATGCCATAACCATGCTTGGGATGATGAAGCTTTAGCCATTAAGCAAATTGGATTTGTTGAAGATGTGTCTTGAAGAGTTACTATGTAGAGATCAGAACCACGAGAACCTGTAAGAAGGTCATTCCCATCGTAGTCTCTAACATAGCAAGTAGTTTTCTGAAAAGCCACTTCCAAATCCGCATCACAAAATTGACCAACCGAGAATAAATTTTGATTCAGTCCCTCGACGTAATAAACCCGTTTTATAGTGATATTTCCTTGAACCAAATCTCCATATCCGAGTATCGGTGCAAACTGATCATTTCCAAATCGTACCGTACCTAGAAACTTCTCCACGAAGTTAATTAGAAGCTTGAGATTGCTCGTCATGTGCTTTGTGCACCTAGAGTCCATTATGAAGAGAATGATCTTGAAGAGATACATAAGAATTAGAAGACAATGTAGAGTTTGACAAATGGGAGCCCTTGATAGAAGTGGGTTCCAAAATATTAGTAGGCCTAGATTCTAAAGGCAAGCTAACATTCGTAGACCCAACTAGAATAGTGGTTGTCTTAGGTACCCATTTGTATCCGGGTGGTGTAAATCTTGAGTACCCCCGTTTACATGTCCTAATCATGTTCTCATAAATCCTCTTTAAAATGTTTTGTTTACGCAGAGTAGTGGATTCTAATGCACTTAGTTTCTTAAGTGGTTGAGCAGTGGATTGGTTCAAAGTTCTTGTGGGTTTTCTAGTACTAGTGGGCACAAGAATAGGCTTCCTAGTTCTAGCATTCACGCCATTGTGATTAAAAGGACAAGCATCATGATTTAAAGTACGAACACATTTTCCACATTTAACATAAAAAAATTCAACATTCAAAGTCTTAACATTCAAACTGTCATTACATGCAGTTACAGACGTTTTATTCTTAGAAAACTTAAAATTCCTACGGTGGTCTTCTACTTCCATCTTCTTCCCTTGACTATTGTTAGGCATGACTCTATCTTCAATTCTAGTGCTCTTAAGTTGTGGTCCGCTAACGCTAGTAGTGGGAGTTACTCCTGTAGAAGAAGACACACGTTGATTAGTTTTCCTAGTATTCTGAGGTAACCGCGATGTTCTAGTTTGAGTGGACCTGGTGTTCATCTTATACATTCCAGGTGCTATCACATTTGTGCTCTTATCAGTTCCTAGCTTAGGCAAAGTTTGTGGGGGTTTGACCAAAATAGATGATTTAGGGCATTTAACCGCATTCGGTTGACGAACGGCGGATGGTTTACCCAATTCAGACTTTCCTTTCATTTTTTCAATGAGTTTTTGTAGCTCACTAATGGCTATGTCCCTTTCTTGTAGTTGAGCTTTCAAATCATTTATTTAGAAACCTTTTTCATTTATTGTCGAACCGAAGAAGCTGCCATTTCTTGACACTTTTTATGATTATGAGATTTTTCACCTTTTTGTAAAGCAAGTTCAAGAGAAATGGAGTGTTTCTCAAGTTGGGAAAAACTTTTCGAAAGTTTTGTTAGCCTCAAAATATTGAGTCAAACAAGAATGTTCGGTCATAGGTTTATATTGTAACATTTATTAGAACGTTGTAATAGTTAGTTAAAATAGTCGTGACATTACGGGATTGATGGCTAGCTTAAAAGGCCTCTTTTAAGGTACTAAGCATTTATTCAAGCCCGGCCCAATCAAAATATAGCCCATTAAGCCACATGTAGGCAAAGGCTATAAATACCCTTCCTAGCATGTTAGGAAGGGTGTTGGTTGATTCATTTTTCTCTAATCTAATCTTCCCATAGTTTCACACACTTCTCTCTACTTAGGACTGATGTGCAACCAAGTGTTCCTAAACCATCCATATCACCCTATGTTCCTCCATTTAGAAAGCACATTGTTGCTAAACCCAACCATGTGCATGCACCTAGCACTTCTAAGACTCCTCCGAAACGTGTGACATTCACGTCCACAAACGAATCTGTAGGTTCAAATGACTTAGTTCATACCAACAACCTAGAGGAAGCTACGCAAAAAGGGAAGATTCAGAAAGACAAATCCGTGTATTCAAAACCTAGTTCACCAAATCCCGCTAGAGTTCAACACACTCCTAATGGTAGTCAACCAAAACCTAGGATCTCTCACCAACAATCTAGGAATTGGAAACCATCCATGAATAGTCACGTTTCGAACACTACGCCTGAACGATTTGGAAAACCAAGGAGTACAAGTACTTTCGTGAACCCCAAATTCCATGTATGCCCCAAGTGCAAAAAGGGCATTCACAATGGAAATCATGACCATTGCATTCTGTAATACCTCTATGAGGTGAAATCTCGTTCTTTTGAATGGAGATCGAATACAGAATCCTATAAGACAACAAGGAGATACAAACCCATCGCAAAGAAAAGCAATAACAACAAATCTAAAATGTGGATTCAAAAAGGACATAGTTTCTCTCTATAGAAGTCTTCCGATGTGAAAGAGAAAACTACTCCTAAATCTAGTCTTTAGTGGAAACCAACGGGTCGGATCTTCACGGAAGTTGGCCTTAAGTGG
This sequence comes from Glebionis coronaria, assembly GCA_025667525.1. Taxonomy (NCBI): domain Eukaryota; kingdom Viridiplantae; phylum Streptophyta; class Magnoliopsida; order Asterales; family Asteraceae; genus Glebionis; species Glebionis coronaria. The sequence continues at coordinate 48,565 of JANFOE010001157.1, forward strand.
ATTCCAATAAAGAAGAGTGATGAAACCTGCGCTAGCACGAATGCAAATGTTTTGAACGTATACAAGGAATTTGTTACTCCTAACACTAGTATTTGTACGAAACCATCTTCTGTTATTGCAGGTACTACAACGGATTCTGAACCCACTTCTTACTCCTCAAAGGGTTCCAATTCTATACATTCGATATCACCTTCTTCTGCTGTACAAAAGTCAATTTTGGATTATTTTCGAAAAACTTGAGAAAAATACAAAAATAAAATAAAACTTAAATATCCATAGAAAAACAAAATAAAAATGGAAAAACTTTCAAAATACAAAAAAATATTCTTCTCGACATGTCTTTCAGTATCGATAATATGGACGCGCCTAGAAATGTCGCTCAATAACGACACGGGTGTGTACGTAAAGCTCGAATGAAAGTTGTAAATATTTTTCAAAACATGTCATTTCAATGATTTACAATTACTTCATATTGTGATTCGTGCCTCAAATAAAGGAAAGTTGATCACGAATGATAACTTATCCTTAACAACGGGAAAGTAAATTTTCTCGGTCATGAGCTCTCATTAAAAACATTCAAAGTTTTTAACCTCATGTAAACGACTTACAGTTAAATGTCAGACTGTAACTCGAACTTCAAATAAAGGAAAGTGTCTCTTTAAAGATAACTTATCCTAAAAACGGGTAGAGCAATCTATCACGGGTTGAGCTTGTTACAAAACATTCAACGTTTTGAGCTCAACACAATGGCTTGTAATCACTTTCAGATTGCAACCCGGATCTATATTCACGGTAGAGTGCACGCTTTAGTGCCCTTACCCTCAACAAAAGAAGAGAAATCTTCTTACACTTGAGTGGATTTGTCAAGACATTCAAAGTCTATGAACTCAAGTTTATGCTTTAGAAAAACTTTTTCGCCAAAAAGAAATAGAGTTTTTCAAAAAGCATTGAACACAAATTTTTCAAGAATTTCTCAATGTTTATTCAAAATCTTTCAAAAATTGTGTGTTCAACAACTCCTATCCTCAAAAAGTGAAATGTGGATCACATCCTTACAATGACAATTCAATTGAATCAATTTTTGATGGGGAGCATTCCAAATTCATGCTAAGTTTGACACATTTTTCTCCCGAAAAGTTTCAAGACTATTTTTCAAAATATATTTTAATCAAATTTGGTATCTCTAATATCAAACGATTTTATATATTAGAGATAGGGGAGAACACGTGATTAAAATGTGATCTAAAGACTCAAGCACTCATGGTTTCGATCAAATATCCACAACATCTTTAATTCACGACGTTATTGGTGTCAAAAGGGTGGTTAGGTTTAAGTCTTATGATCCAACCAGAACCGGAGGGATCTTCCCAGGGACAATCCAATAGATTATTAGAAGTCCTTAGGAAAGATGGAGTAGAATGTGAACGAAGCTGAATGCCGACTAAGTACTGACGCTAGCACTGGAACAATCACAACAAGGTGTTAGTAATGATGTCTTGGCAAGCATTGAAGGGGTTGAAGAATGAAAAAGAAATGTAAGGATAAAGGGTGTAAACAAAGAAGCCCTCCATACAACTTAGGCAGAAACCGGGTCAACACATCATGAAGACAACGTGTTGGGTCAGTATTTACTGACCGTGAAGCAACTCTAGGATTTGAATATAAAATCCCCCTAAGTGTTTCATGCTCAGCAGTAAGGCCAGTCTGCTGAAGGATGACTAGAGGAACAAAGTTCCTACTGAAGACCTTATAGCTGAAGAAAGTTCAGCACTCCCCTTCCAGTGAACTTAGAAGACAAAGGAGTCTTCGCTTCAAATACTAGGCGGTCTAGTTGCTGAAGAACAAGGACTGAAGAAGGGCTTTCAGTTTAGTTTGGCTTGACAATACCAAACTGAATGATGTCGATCTCCTCTAGGATACTGAAGACTCTTTAGTATTTTGATGGTTTGCATTAGGCGGGAAAAGATAACTTTAAGTCAAAGTAGGTTGCTTGTATACTTAGATTAAGTACAACCTTTATCTTTTCTAGAATAGATTAATATGTACTTTGTATTTTTTTGGTAATGGGTTTCCCCGGTAAATAGATTAACCAAAAAAACAGTGAAGTACAGATGGAATGGGGCTAAAGTACCACATCAACCTCAAGCTAAACAGCTTGATAAACATCTAGATCTAGTGCTTATAACAAGCCATAAACACTTACAAAACACCTAGTACAAAACGAAATGAACCAAACTAGCTTACAACTGCCGTGAAGGAATTTCCACCTGCATTTCTTTTAGAGAATAAATTGGTTGTTTCATCATAAACCATTTCAACCTCGTCATCTTCATCATCGTGATCCAACACAGAGTAAGAATTTGATGTAGATAACCCAACACCTGATGATGACTTATCAATAGACTTCAACTTGGGCAAAGAAACAGTCTTCGCATTAGTCACTCCCTTCGTCGGGTTACTAGTTGTAGCTTTAGGAACAAATTTGACATTCGGCTGAACCGATGGACCAGTAAACTTACCACCCTTTATAGATTTCGTCATCTTTATCTTTGTTTTGGTGACCGTTTGGAAACCATCATTAGAAATAGATGGACTAGTACTAGCAGGAAGAACTATAGGAGAAACAACCACCCTATTAGAGCATTGATCAAGAGAGTGACCAAAAGTCTTACACTCAACACATCTAGGAGGTCTCCATTCATATTCAATACGAATAGTTTCCTTTGTAAAACCTTCCCCCGAAAGAGAAGGGACACCAATGGTAACAACATCCACAAAATCAGCCTCAGCAGTAACCTCAATTAAGCATCTGGTAAAACTACTCCGCCCCCATGACTCCTTACACATAGAGCTAATGTAGGAATCTAACATCACATGTTTTCCAATGAAAGAAGCAATCAAACTAATTCCATCTTCTTCAAATACTTGAATAGGCACATCATGTAATTTTACCCAAACAGGTATACGAGTCAACTCTTCCTTAATCAACCTAGTATCCATCGACCCTTTTTTTAGAATGATCGGGGATTTACGAATCAACCACGGGCCCTCTTCTAAAACTGCTTCCAAACCAGGAAGTGACTTGAATTTGAAAAAGAAAAAACCCTTAGAGTTCATCATGATCCGTTTCAACCCATGTTTCACCCAGTTGTTTCTAACATAATAATCCACAACCGGGAAAGCCATTCTCTTTCCAATAAAGTAACCATAAAGAGTATGTTCAAGATAATGACTGGCCTTCTGAACCACTTTACGAGGAATAGAGACGTTAACACCTTCAAAAACATATTCTGACACCAATTGACTAAAAATACCATTATCAGCGGACTGCTCCTTTTCATTTGCACTAGTACTACAAACAGAAGCAAGCGTATCCATTTTTTTAGAAAAATCAGCGGTAATATCCTCAATCGACTGTACACAATCATTACTTGCACCATTCGAACCACCCGCCTTGATCATCAACTTAGCTTCATACGCACAAAAAAAAATATAGATCTCCTTCAATCGTTCACTGGAAATCAACGAACAAACAGAAAATTTCATCAACTTTAAATTGTGCTTGAGCTCACGAACTTCAGCCACCGTGTGCAGTGGCATCCCAAAAACCTGACCAATCACATCAATCGTACAAGGCTGCATATTATTGAGTAATACAGCCTTTTCTCTCGGATCCATCTTAGCATATTCGTTCACATCCATATCGTGCAAAACGAAACCCTAAACCAGCGATAATAATAAAGAACCCTAAACCGATCAAAACAAACCCTAATTAACAATAATAGTGGACACTAAATAAAAAACAAACGAACCCTTAGAAAGCAAAATCTGAATGGAATAAATGCTAAGGAGTGTCGGCAGTAAAGGCCAAACCAATTACAACAAGCGAATCCCTAGCAAACGTCCAAAACAGAATAAATGGAATAAAGGAGTCGGTAGTAATTGGATTAAAATAACAACTATGATCCCTAAAAAACACGATTCTCAACAATCTTTAAAAAAATCGATTAAACACAGCAAGGAATATGATTACAAGGATGTAAATCATATAAAATACTATATCACCGACTTAAAAAAGAATAAGAAATCGAATCAAGGAGAACTAGGGGGATCGTACGACTTGGCCACCAATGGAGCAACCCTTCCGATCATTACAAACTATTATTGGGTATTTAATATGTACTTTGTACTGTTTATCCAGCATGGGCATCAACCCCCCACTGGATAAACCCATGCATTGGTACATGCAAAATGCAAACCCTAATTACACTGCCTATATAAGGAGTGTACATTGGGAGAGAAAGGGTTAACCAGTACAAGAGCTTAAACTCTAGAAAACCTTTCTCTCTCGATACCAACTAAACCATATAGCCAAGATGCATATGAACGTTTAGATTGGAGTTAGACTTTAACTTTGGTTAGACGTTTAAGTAGAGGAGATCAAACCCCATTGTCATTCAACCACTTTGTTATTCCGCAAACAAAGTGGGTAATAGATTCTTTATTTGATTCTAATAAAAGTCTATACGTTGAAAAGTATATTGGTATTGTTGTTTTAATCTTTCATAGTTCTTATCTATTGTTAAAACAACTCACTTGAGTCGAAGTAAGAGTTATTACTTAAGTTAATAACTAATAACGAATTACAAGGGACCAACAAGTGGTATCACAACAGTTTGATTAGTTAAACTCTTATTTTATTAAACTGCTCATTCAAAAGTTTTCAAATCAAGATCCAAAATGGCTCAAGTTATACCACAAACCCTAGAATATAGGGGTGGCCAACTCAATGTTGCTCCTGTACTAGAGGTAGCCAACTTTACAAATTGGAAGAAGAGGTTTCTTGTCCACATGGTTGGAACTGAACCTCAATTCCTTGGAATCATTAAAAATGGTCCTTTTGTTCTCATGGTTGGGGACAATAAAAAACCTTAAGTACAATGGACTGCTGATGAGAGAAAAGCTGCTAACCTAGATCAGCGTCTCAAAAGTCTCATCATGTTTGTACTCTCGGATGACCAAATGAATTATGTTGTAAATTGTAAAACAGCCAAAGCAACATGGGAGGACCTTATTCTTTACCATGAGGGACCCTCTGATGTAAAAGAAACTAGAATCATGGATTTAAAGCTTCAATACAACACCTTCAAGCACAAAAAGGGGAAACCCTCACACATACATTCACCAGATACAAAGCACTGATGAATGAACTTGTGAATGATGGTGTTGAGCTTTCAAAACTTGAAATCAACACAGTTTTTGTTAATGCATTGCCAAAGAAGTGGCTCAGTTTCTACCAAAGCTTGAGAAATGCGAATCACATTAAAGATTGTGATCTAACATCTCTTTTTGGGAAACTAAAATATGAAGAAAACCTAGTTGATAGGATTTATGAAGGCTCAAGAAAGAGTAAAGCATTAACCATTGCTACACCCTTGTCCACAGCCTTCTTCAGTGAAGCTATCATTCAAGACTACCAAGATAGTCCTGATGATGAGGAAGATACTAGATCTAGTAAGGAATATCTGAATGACCTCAAAGAGGAATTTCATGAAAGAGCACTTCTGGCCAAGTCTAGAAGGTTCTTTAAGAAAAGAGGCAAGTTCTCTAGCTCTACAAAAGCTTCAGTTGACACTGATTGCTACAAATGTGGGAAGACTGGTCACTATGTTATGGATTGTTATTCAAAAACATCTCTCCCTTCATATTCCTCACCAGCTCAATCAAGACCAACTGGTCAATCATCATTTTAACCAAAACAAATTGTTTCTACTCCATTTCAGCAAAGCAGGGTTGAACTCAGACCAACAAAAGACTTTGAAGCCAAATACAGAGAAATCAAGGCAAGATTGGCCTTAATGAGCACTGAAAGCTTCTCATCCAAGAATCCCAAACAAGACAAGAACAAAGGGCTTGTTGTTGAAGCCTATGAATGGGATGAAGAAGATGTTTCTTTAGATGATGATGAAATGGTGAATGTGAAAATGCTGATGGCACTTGCTGATGATGAAGGGGCTAATTCAAATGTTGTGATCAAAGAAAGTGCCAAAAATGGTGAATGGGTCAATGTCACTATAAAAAAGGTACAAACTCTTCTTGTTAGAAGATAAAGATGACATTAAATTTGTCTTTGATTACTTGTACATTGATCTAAAATTTGTTGAAGAGCAAAGAAACAATTTGCTTGAAAAATTTCACAAACTTGTTCTACAACTTGAAGATTTTGAAAGTAAGCAAATAGAGCTAAAAGAAGCTAAACTTGATATACTTACTTTTCAAAAATTGAACAAAGAAGTTTTAGAGGAAAATAACTCTCTTAGAGTTGAACTAAAAGAAGCAAAAGACATTGTTAAATCTTGGCTTAGAAACTCTGATAGGGTAAATCAATGCATAAGTGAACAAATATCTGCTCAAAAGAGAAAAATGCTTAGTGCTGAAGGATCCTCTAGCACCAAACCTGTTGTCTTTGTCAAAGTCTCAAACGAGGATGGTAGCTCGATCCCTGACATTGAAAGGTCAGGTGAAGAGAATTTACCCAATCATGGCACTGGACGAATCCTTCTTCCTGAGTTTCAAGCATGTGTTGGCACTTCAGCACTAGTTGAGTCCTCAGTTAATAAGGATGACTCATATGATGATATAGAGAATGAAGTAAGTACCCCACTTCCTCATTTGGAGAAGCTGGCCGGTGCTGAACCCTCTACTGGACCCAATACTATCCAGTTTATCATCAAGTCACCCACCACACACAAAGGTAGTTCTTCCAAGCATGTCAAAATTGATACTTCAAAGAACTCTTTAGCTCCCGCTGAAGGTTCATATATGGGAATTACCTCTTTAGTTTCAACAAATAAACTGAAGAATGCTAGATCTGAGGAAGATGAGAGAATGTCTCTTGTCATGCAAGAAATCAATGATCTTAAATTGCAACTCAGGTAGCAACAGACACCAATACGATTCAGAGATGAACCTTCAGACTCTCCTCATCTCAAGTACAAGACATAATTTTAAAGGGCTTGTGATTTATGTGGTCTAAATAACTATCTCACTGAAACTTGCCTAAAAGTGATTTATTGTACCAAATGTGAAAGGACTGACCATCACACTTGTGAACACACTCAGTATATGCTGGCCAAAAACAAGTGTTGATGCTCACAAATCTGAAGCATCTCATTCTAGGCGAAATATACCTTTCCCACCATGCATTCATTATGGTATGGGCAATCATCACTCAGATGACTGCCACTATTACCCTGTTTGTAATATTTGTGGAATTTATGACCATGAAACTCATGGACATAATCAAATCATCTCACTCAGAAGAGGTATTAAACCAAGAAACCCAAACTCTATTACCAAATGTTGTGAGACTTGTGGAAGCGATGTTCACACTACATCTGATCATAACCATATAGAGTGCTTCAGAAGAGGTGAAGCCCTCCAGGCTAAGAAAGCAAAAGCTGTTCAGACCTCTTCTTCTTCTGAGAAATAACACATACCGTCAACAAGAGGACCTTTCAGATCTAGAACACCTTCTAGATCTAAAACCCCCACCCAACAAAGGTTGGTTTCAAAACGAAACTGACCATTTCCTTAACTTGTGCAGTGTGATCTCAGGAAGCCTATTTGGTACCTAGATAGTGGTTGCTCAAGGCACATGACTGGCACCAAAAGTTATCTGCACAAGTATAAGGAGGAACAAGGTCCCAAAGTTGTTTTTGGTGATAATTCATCAGCTACTACTGAAGGATTTGGTTCAGTAAAATGCAACGGTATAGTTTTTTCAAGGGTAGCATATGTAAATGGATTGAAGCACAACCTCATCAGCATAAGTCAACTTTGTGATGCAAAGTATCTTGTGCTGTTTGATGACAAAAAAGGTACAATCTTCAACTCCAATCATGAAATTGTGATGATTGCTCCAAGAGTCAAAGATGTTTATGTCATGAACATGAACTCTACTCAGGAGACATGCTTCTTTGCTAAAGCCTCCAATATTACCAATTGGCTTTGGCATAAGAGGCTCTCACATATCAATTTCAAAACAATAACTCTGCTGGCAAAACAAAATCTTGTTATTGGTCTTCCTTCACTTGTCTACTCCAAGGACAAACCATGTTCAGCATGTGAAAAAGGGAAGCACCATAGAGCCAGTTTTAAAACAAAACAATCTTTCTCAATCAAAGAAAGTCTTCATTTGCTTCACATGGACTTATTTGGCCCAGTATCACCTAGGGCCATTTGTCATGAAAAATATACACTTGTCATTGTTGATGAGTACTCTAGGTACACCTAGGTATATTTTCAAACAACTCAGAACTGACAATGGCACTGAATTCAAAAATCACTCACTGATCAAATTCTATGATGACAAAGGAATTTCTCAAAATTTCTCATCTCCTTACACACCTGAACAAAATGGTGTGGCTGAAAGAAGGAACAAAACTTTGATTGAAGCAGCAAGGACAGTGCTTGCTGGATTTGCTCTCTCTAAGCATTTTTGGACTGATGTTGTAGCCACTGCTTGCTACACTCAAAATAGATCCATCATTATGAAGAGACACATGAAGACTCCTTATGAAGTCTTCAGGGGGAGAATTCTAAACATTACATTCTTACATGTGTTTGGGTGTCCAGTATTCATTCACAATCACAAGGATCACATTGGGAAGTTTGATGAAAAATCTGATGATGGTTACTTTCTTGGATACTCCCTAGTATCTAAAGCATACAGAGTCTTCAACACAAGAAGACAATGTATTAAAGAAACCTATCACATCACATTAAATGAAAGTTCTGAAGCTCTCACTTTTACAAATCCATCAGATGATGAACTTCATATACATGAATCTCAAAATTATCCATCTTATGAATCTAATCACTATGAGCCTTCTTAAAAATATCAAACTAGCAAATCAATCCCTCATATTGATCCATTTGAAGAAATGACAAGTCCTAAAAAAGGAAATCCTTCAGTATCACATACTGATGGTTGTCAATCAAATAATGATCAATCTCAAAATGATCGAAATGATCAGCAAGGAAACACAAATGACCAAAATGGTCAGTCTCAAAACAATCAGCATGTTGACACACATGATCAAAATGATCAATCATATGCAGCTGCTGAAGAACAATATGAGCCCCTTGCTCAAAGCTCTCCTATCATCTCTACGGAATTAGGTCTTGGATATGCTTCTTCTGACCAAGAAGGAAGCCCTCCAATGATTGAACCCTTGTCCATTGAATATCCTTCAGTAGACACTAGAGACATTCCAAGCCCAAATCCATGTCATGGAATTCTAAGCTCTAGCTCTAATCATGATGCCAGTACCTATTCTCCAGCTCCACAAAAATCTTAGACTCAAAATAGTCACATACAGCTGGTGAACATAATAGGTAATCTTGGTGAAGGTAGAGTTACTAGATCTATGGCAAAGAAATTGAGTGCAGCTTCATCTGAAGAAGGCCTCTATGCAAATTTTCTCTCAGAAATTGAACCTACAAAGGTTTCTGAAGAACTCACACACCCTGTATGGGTGGATGCCATGCAAGAGGAACTCAATCAATTTGAAAGAAACAAAGTCTGCAAATTGGTTCCTCTTTCATACGGTAAATCAACCACTGACACCAAATGGGTTTACAAGCTCAAAAGAGATGAAACCAATGCAGTGACCAAAAATAAAGCTAGACTGGTGGCCCAAGGATTTAATCAAGAGCCTGGTGTTGATTTTTATCAAACCTTTGCTCTAGTTGCACGTATGGAAGCCATACGAATCTTCCTTGCATATGCCACTTACATGAACTTCATCATCTACCAAATGGATGTCAAAAGTGCATTCCTAAATGGTGACCTAAAAGAAGAAGTTTATGTTACCCAGCCTCCTGGCTTTGAGAATAGTAAATACCCAAATCATGTCTACAAACTTTACAAAGCTTTGTATAGACTAAAGCAAGCTCCAAGAGCATGGTATGAAACTCTCTCAACTTTTCTCATTGAACATAAATTTGTTAAAGGAAAAATAGATAGCACCTTGTTCATCTATAAATCTAAAACTGACACCATTCTGGTACAAATTTATGTGGATGACATAATCTTTGGTTCTACAAGCTTGAAACTTTGCAAACAATTTGCCAAGCTTATGACCAGCAAGTTTGAGATGAGTATGATGGGAGAAATCACATACTCCCTTGGTCTTCAAATTAAACAATTTGACCATGGCATCTCCATCAATCAAGAAAAATATGTCAAGGATCTGCTGAAAAAGTATGATATCAATTGTGCTTCAGTGAAGACTCCAATGGTACCCCCTAACAACTTAGGACCTGATCTCACTGGACAATCAGTCATTGAGACTCAGTATATAGGTATGATTGGGTCACTCATGTACTTATCTACAAGCAGACCTGACATTCAATTCTCTACATGCCTTTGTGCAAGATACCAAGCAGATCCAAAGGAATCACACCTTACCGTTGTAAAGAGAATCTTCAAATACCTAAAAGGTACACCAAGTCTAGGTCTTTGGTACCCCAGATCCTCACGTTTTGATCTAAAGGGGTATTCAGATTCTGACTATGTTGGTTGCAATTTGGACAGAAAAAGCACTTCTGGTGCCTGCCAATTGCTAGGTGGTAAACTTGTGTGTTGGAGTGCTAAAAAGCAACAAACAGTTGCCATGTCTTCAGCAGAAGCTGAATATGTGGCAGCTGCTAGATGTTGTGCCAATGTTCTTTGGATGAAAAGCCAACTGGCTGATTATGACATAGAATATGAAAAGGTACCAATCTTTTGTGATAACACTAGTACTATTGCAATATCCAACAATCTAGTCCTCCACTCAAGAACAAAACACATTGATATCAGATATCACTTTATTAGAGATCACATTGTGAAAGAGGACATTGAATTACATTTCATCCCCACTCAATACCAATTGGCTGATATCTTCACCAAACCACTGGATGAACCAACTTTCAAAAGATTGATAATGGAGCTTTGATACAAATGATTTTGCTAGGTTCAATTAAGTTCTTGGTATCTTCTCGAATCGATCAAGGTTCAAAGTGGAATAGTTGTTTTTGGTTACTAAAAAGGGGTTTGATTTTCTATTCTACTAAAAAGGTTTAAATGCACAAAGATATAAAATTAAACTAAAAGCAGTTAATAAAATAAGACTGAAATTGAATTAAAATTAAACAGTAAACAGTAAAATACCCTTACTTGCAAAACAACTGATTCGGAATAATTCTATTGATCCGGAATAATTAGCTCATCCGGAATATATGGTTCATGCGGAATAAAGATTACTAGTTCATTCGGAATATAAAGTGCTCATTCGGAATAATGGAAAAGAAAACTGATTCGGAATATTTTGCTGACTATCTGCTCATTCGGAATGATAAATGAAAAATGCTCATGCGGAATATTAGACCTTCATTCAGAATAATATGGTTCATGCGGAATAATTTCTCATTCGGAACATTTGCTTGATTCGGAATGTTTTCACTGATCCGGAATAAAATACTAAAAAGCTTGATTCGGAACAATTTCGTTTACTCGGAATAAACTTGACTCGGAATAACTTTAACAAGAACCTTCATTCGGAATATTTAAAAAAACTGATTCGGAATATTTTTAAAAACTTTGATTCGCAATATAAATACTCATCCGGAATACTGATTATTCCGGATGAACACACTGATTCGGAATAACTGAATTAAAAAGCTTCGTTCGGAATATTTTGTTTATTCGGAATCTGGGGAACATAACAATAGTGAAGAAAAGGGAAATGAAATAATATGATTTTAAACAAAAATCAACCAAGTTTTTTAACCAAAGATTTAACCAAGATAACTATTAATCATCTATTAATCATAAACATCAAACCAAAACAATAAAAACACAAAACCCACATACTTTTGAAGATCAAACTCAACAAAATAAAACTTTAAAACTTTAAATCAATAAGAGAAAAATGAACAAGATGAAATGGAAGATTATATTGAAAGATTAATGTTAAACAAATGAAAGGGAAGATTAAAGCTTACAAGATCTTGGATTGAAAAATGAAAATCACCAAACACCTTAAGGGTGTTGGTTCCTACGAATGAAAAGGAAAGAAGTTGGAAAAAATAAAAACTAGTTGTAATGTGTGAAGGGAGGTCCTATTTATAGGCCTTGTCTTTGGTTGGTGAGTGGGCTTTCTTCTTTCTTTTCGTCTTCTCGTCTTTTTAGTAAAGTTGACGTTTTCGATTCTGATTCGGGATTTGTCGATGAATAAATTTAACTCATCTTTTAATTTCTTCGTTTAATAGACTTGAGTTCTTTCGACATATGTAAATCTTCCATCTTTGGTCCTTTTCTTCGATAAATCTTCAAATAGGCCCATTGACTTCAAATCTTTTGCATCTCTTGGACAATAGACTTCGTCTTTTTGTCTTTTTCTTCGATAAAACCCGTGCAATCCCATGTTTTCTTCAATATTTATCCGGTTGGCTCTGAAAACACAACAAACACACAAACCACGCATAATTCTAAACAAATGACATTAAATACGCGTTTTGGTCTTGTTTTAGCAAGAAATAAGTGGTAAAAGGATGGGTGTTTTCACACCTATCAAATCCCCTACACTTAACCATTGCCATGCCCTCATGCAATGCTTAGTGACAAAGCAAATTTACACTTTTCTCATAATCAATCAACCTTGGCCTTATTAACATACTAATGAAACACAAATTTAAACTACTATGAAGAGATAAAAGCTTTAAAGGAAACAAAGGGATAGAAAACCATTTTCACTTGAAAATAGCTACATGGAAATAACTTTCAAAGAGATCTAAGACTTACATTAGGGCTTCGGTGTTGCGAAGATTTATCACCCTCAAGTTTCACGTTCCCCAAACCAAGCTTAAAAACGAGATCATTGTTATTATAAGTTAGCGAAACAAACACTTACACACATGGCTTAATTACATGCTTAAACTCCCTTATTCCTAGGTGTATCTCTTATATTTTATTTTTGTCTTAGAATGATCATGAAGATGCATTTTTGGACTTATTTCGATAGTTTATTTAGGCTGAAAGCAAAGTAGGACGATTTGATTAATAGTTAGCTAAAGGACAAAATCTCTTAAAACTGCTTCTCGGGACCTCAAAAAGTTCATATCTTGGCATAACTCGCTTCACGATTTGAGACCTTTCTCGGGCCGATATTTGGCATGTACTTCATACTTCATATCTTGAGAGACGTTCTTGAAATAATGGTCTTCTCTTCGTTAATAGAGTTTCTTCACTTGGAGACTTTTGAGGGATACTCCAACTTTGTTGACCACGACTTCATCATTATTTCTTCAATCGTTAATTGGGATTTTGAGATACAACGATCCGCCTCCTTTTCGGACTTGGATCTATTTATCCTCATACCTTGTTAGGGTCTTTTCGGATAGACTTCTCCATGATCTTTATGGGAGTTGATTGCTTTTCGTCGTGAGTCTTGATCCTTCATATTGATTTTGGGAATAATGCCTTTCACATCACCTTGGATCTTTAGCAATAAAATGGAATCCTCATGCCTTGTTAGGGCCTTTTCGGACTCGCCAATCTTCGCGCCCCGCTTCATTAGTTATGCCTTGGCTATGAACTCTTATCATTACCGAGCAACTTTTAAACGATCTTGGGCTAGAAGCTAAGTTATTCAATAAAATCGTACGACCTTACTTATTGCAGATAAATTATTAGCAAGTGATGGGAGAATAGGCTTATAATCACACCAAGTGTGCTTGTGCAAGAATACCAACTTATAATTGACTCTATCATTTCTCGTTCTCCACAATTTAAAATCTCAAGTAATGAGACTCGTGGATGCTTAGCCTAATAAACCAATTAAGGTCTACATGGTTAAGGATACTTGCTAGAATAAACTTGGATAAGTCTAGTCGGGTTGAGTCAAAATAATCGCAACGGGCCTAATATGTCAAAGACTTCTAAACTAGTTACACCACTTTATTAATATTTTTGACTTTATTGTGGGATATATACATATGAAAGCAAAGATAAAAATTTAAAAATTACGACTATATGGCCAAAGTTAATTAAAAATTTGAAAAATGCTGAAAAAGATGATTTTCCGGTTAAATGAAGGCATTTTAATGGAAAAGTCCACTTAAAACTTCGATAGAAGTCTCCCCTACACTTAATATAAACATTGTCCTCAATGTTTAAGCATGTGGGAAAAGTCTCCCCTACACTTATGACATTGTGCACGTTGGTTAAATCAAGCTAAGGAAGAGACGACTAACGTAATCAATTTCAAATGTGAGTATGAAGAAAATTGAATCACGATAGTTGAGAGATAGAACCGGATTGCGGATAACACGGGAGCACGGTTCATCAAAGGTTCTGAAAGTGCATTCATCCCTGTAATCACATCACCACACAAATACAAACAACCTATATAGGTCCCCCTACACTTAGGAGGTGAAACAGAAAGGGATAGATACTCGGGTTGCCTCCCGAGGAGCGCTTGTTTTTGTTCACCGAGTCACGAGCCTAACTCGACCCAAAACTAGTTCATGGGAAACATGGTGAGGGATGGAATCATCTCATGAGAGATGTCCTCACCAAAGTACAACTTCACTCGTTGGCCATTCACCTTGAAATTAGGTCCATTAGGTTGAGCGAGCTCGAGAGTACCATATGGAAAAATTTGGGCAATGGTGAATGGGCCGGACCAACGAGATTTCAGCTTGCCCGAAAATATTTTCAACCGAGAGTTGAAGAGTAAAACTTTGTCTCCAACTTGTAACTCTCGGTTTTTAATCTTGGAGTCATGAATGAGCTTAGTCTTTTCCTTATAGATCAAGGAATTTTCATAAGCATCATTCCTGAGTTCATGAAGCTCATTGAGTTGGATTTTGCATAGGTCACCAGCTTTGTTGATGTCGAAGTTAGCCCACTTCAAGGCCCAGTAAGCCTTGTGCTCCAACTCAATGGGGAGGTGGCATGCTTTCCCGTACACGAGACGATATGGTGTACAACCAATCGGAGTCTTGTATGCGGTACGAAAAGCCCACAGAGCATCATCAAGTTTATCGGCCCATGAGGCACGATGCTCTCCCACGGTTCGTTCATGAATTCGCTTAAACCCTCGGTTAGAGATTTCAGCCAGGCCATTAGTTTGTGGGTGGTATGCGGTGGAAAGACGATGATTGACACCATACTTAGCCATGACTCTTGCAAATTGATCATTGCAAAAATGAGTCCCGCGATCACTAATAATGGCACGAGGCACACCGAATCTAGTGAATAACTGCTTCAAAAAGTGACAAACCACCCTTGCATCGTTAGTGGGTAAAGCTTTGGCTTCAACCCATTTAGAAACGTAGTCAACGGCTACAAGGATGTATGTGTTTCCTTTAGATGAAGGGAATGGCCCCATAAAGTCGATACCCCATACATCAAAGATTTAACATTCTTGTATGAATTTTTGAGGCATCTCATCTTTATGTGTGATCTTGCCTTGTCGTTGGCAAGCATCACAATTTTTCACCATTTCGTGAGCGTCACGATAAATGGAGGGCCAATAAAATCCCGAGTCAAACACTTTCTTTGCGGTGAAGTTGGGAACAAAGTGACCACCGGTGGGTCCTTTGTGGCAAGCTTCGAGAATGTCTAAAGCTTCCGGTCCATCAACACATCGACGAATAATCAAATCAGCGCATTGTTTGAAGAGATACGGGTCATCCCAAAAGTAAGTATTAATATCTTTGAAGAACTTTTTCTTTTGTTGGGATGTTAGCCCGTCAATGATAATTCCACCCGCCAAGTAGTTTGCAATGTCCGCAGACCACGGGGTTTCATCAGAATTCGAGTTGATAGACATTAAGGTCTCTAGGGGAAAATAGTCATTAATCTCTTTGTTCGGATGATCCCCTTGATAAGGATCCTCAAGTCTACTGAGATGATCCGCGGCTAGGTTTTCAGCTCCCTTCTTATCACGAATTTCGATTTTAAATTCTTGAAGTAGCATAACCTAGCGAAGAAGTCTTGGTTTAGAATCTTGTTTAGTTAACAAGTACTTCAACGCGGAATGGTCCGTGTACACGATGGTAGTGGAAAGGACAAGATAGGGGCGAAATTTTTCAAAAGCATAGACAACAACTAAAAGCTCTTTTTTGGTTGTCGTGTAATGCAATTGAGCCCCTGTCATTGTCTTGCTAGCATAATGGATTGGTTGGAAGTGTTTATTCACTCTTTGGCCCAAAACCGCTCCAATTGCAAAGTCGCTAGCATCACACATCAACTCAAAAGGTAGCTCCCAATTAGGGGTAACCAAGACCGGTGCCTTAGTTAGCTTATCCTTAAGAAGGTTGAAGGCTTCAATACACTCTTTGGAAAAGATAAAAGGAGTATCTTTTTCCAAGAGGTGGGTCATCGGGCGAGCGATTTTAGAAAAATCTTTGATAAATCGACGGTAGAAGCCCGCATGACCAAGGAAACTTCTCACACCCTTCACGGTTGAAGGTGGAGGTAATTTGGCAATAACATCGACTTTAGCACGGTCCACTTCAAGACCGGCTTTGGAGATTTTGTGTCCTAGCACGATGCCGTCTTTTACCATGAAATGACATTTTTCCCAATTAAGAACAAGGCGAGTGTCTTCACACCGCTTAAGCATGCGTTCCAAATTGGCAAGGAAAGAAGAGAAAGAATCACCATAAACCGAGAAATCATCCATGAAGACTTCCATAGTTTCTTCAACCATGTCATGGAAGATAGCCATCATACACCTTTGGAACGTCCCAGGAGCATTACATAAACCAAAAGGCATGCGTTTGTAAGAAAATGTTCCGTAGGGACAAGTGAATGTAGTTTTCTCTTGGTCTTTTGGATCGATGGGAATTTGAAAATACCCGGAGAAACCGTCTAAGAAGCAATAGTAGTCATTACCCGCTAGACGCTCGAGCATTTGATCCATGAAAGGAAGAGGAAAGTGATCTTTTCTCGTGGCATCATTGAGTTTGCGATAGTCGATACAAACTCTCCACCCAGTAACGAGACGAGTAGGAATCAACTCGTTGTGTTCATTGGGAACAACGGTTATTCCGCCTTTCTTTGGCACACAATGGACGAGACTTACCCATGGCGAATCCGAAATAGGGTAAATCAAGCCGGCATCTAGAAGTTTGATAACCTCTTGTTTGATGACGTCATGAATTCGAGGATTAACCCTTCTTTGGCTTTGGATTGCGGGTTTAAAGTCATCTTCCATGAGAATTTTGTGAGTACAAAAGTTTGGATCAATTCCGCGGATATCGGAAATTTTCCAAGCAATTGCCTTCTTATGATCTTTAAGCACGGCGATAAGGCGAGATTTTTCTTCTTCTTTCAAGTCCTTAGTGATGATGACGGGTGACTTCTTCTTATCTTCAAGGAACACGTACTCGAGATGGGACGGTAACTCCTTAAGCTCTAAATCCGGAGTATTTTCGATGGAAGGCGTAGTCAAATTCGGTTCATCGATAGCAATATCCTTGGGAGATGGTGGAGAAATATGGTCCTCATTGAGAAGTTTCTCAATGGTACGAATATCTTCATCCCAATCGGTGGGAGAATCGTCATATTGTAAGTTCAAATCTCCCAAAGTTGCTTCAAATTCAGTCAGAAGGAAATCACTTTCTCCAAATGGAGTTAGTGATGGAGCAATAGAGGCAACGGTCTCAACATTGGGAAGAGAGGTAAGACTACTTTTGCAAGCATCTTTAAAGTGTTCTTCACAAGCCTCATCAAGAACGTCGATACAATTAATACTCTCGTATGAATAAGGCTGTTTAGAAATCTTACCCATGTTGAAGACAATTTGATCGTCACCAACTCTCATGATAAGCTCACCCGCTTCTACATCGATGAGAGTGCGACCGGTCCTCAAGAATGGACGTCCAACGATTAACGGAACCCGAGGGTCCATCTTATAGTCAACGACAACAAAATCCGCCGGGAAGGTGAATTTGTCAACGCCAACGAAAACGTCTTCGGCTATCCCCACTGGATAAGCAACCGTACGGTTAGCTAATTCCAAAGTCATTTTGGTAGGGACTAGCTCAAGGAGAGATAATTGCTTCCAAACGCTTAGAGGCATTAAGTTGATACTAGCACCTAGATCGGCTAGGGCCATGCAATTCTCTACTCCCGGGAAGTTGCAAGGGATTAAGAAGCGACCCGGATCACCAAGTTTGGTTGGCAATTTCCTTAAGAGAACCGCGGAGCAATTCTCATTAAGTTGGGTATTAGCAATATCAAGAAGCTTTTCCTTGTCACTAAGAAGATCTTTAAACATCTTTGCATATTTAGGCATGTGAGCGAGAGCCTCAGCGAAGGAGATGTTGAAATTCAATTGTTTAACCATTTTGAGAAAGTTTGAAACTTGAATATCATCCTTGCTTTTGAGCTTCTCTTTCCTCAAACTTGAGGGATAAGGTATATCGGAAGAAGAGGAAGGCTTTGGAATTGTCGGATCACTCACATCCTTGGGTGGTGGAGGGGTGGAAGTAAGAGGTGGAGGAATTGGGGAAGTAGAAGGTTGAGGAATAGGAGTAGGTGACTCGTTTTCCTTTGTCACAATCACCGGTGTAGGTAGAGGAAGCTCGGGTTCCTTGGTACCTTTGCCACTGCGAGTGGTGATTGCTTTCATCTCCCCTCTTGGATTAGCAACGGTGTTACTCGGAAGAGTACCCGAAGAAGAGGGTTGATTACCTTGGAAGAAACCAGCCATCATGTCCATTAGGTCATTCGTTTGACTACTCAAAGAGTTTCGCATATCAGCTCTAAGATCATTCCCTTGTTTCACCATGTCGCCCTTCAAATTAATAATCTGGGTCTGTAGATTCTTCACCAACACATCATTCATCCGATTGTAGGTTTCGACCTCGTGGTTGAAAATGGTGGGTTGAGTAGGAGGAGGTGCTTGATAAGCAGGTGGTTGGTAAGGAGCGGGATGGTAAACTTGAGTAGGATTTTGAGGTGGATATGGTTGTCTTTGAGGTGGTTGGTATGGTGCTCGAGGTTGGTTTTGATTGGTTCGGTTAAGGTTTTGTTGTTGGTTTTGATTGGTTGGAGGAAAACCGGGAGGGGAAAGAAAGTTGTTTGAGCGATAGCTGAGCAAGTTGTGGTCACCTTGAGGACGTGCTTGATAACCTCCCGTGGAATAAGTACCGTATGCTGCGTTAACATTCTCACAAGGATAGTCTTGGGTGGAGGTACAAGTAGTGTAAGAGTGAGGACCCCCGCATATTTCACATGGTTGGCTTACAACATTGACTTGAGCGTTTTGAGTGTTGATGCTTTTGGTATTGTTAGCAGTTTGGACAGCAAGCGATTCAATAAGCGAAGTATGTTTATCAATTCTCTTGTCGTTGTCATTAGTGCTCGCACTAGCGGCATTGGTCCGAACACTCTTGGTTTACACTCTACACTTATTCTCAATAATATCCCAAGCGGCATTAGAAGACATAACCAAAATATTACCCCCCGAGGCACTATTTAGTGAATCTTGGTCATTCATGCTTAAACCATTGTAAAAAGTATTAATTTGGTGCACTTTGGTAAAATCATGTTGTGGGCACTTTCTTAAAAGGTCTTTAAAACGGTCCCAAGATTCACTAAAAGTCTCATCGTACTTTTGTTCAAAATTAATAATTTCATTTCGCAAAGCGGTAGTACGAGAGGGTGGGAAAAAAGTAGTTTATGAATTTGGTCTCTAAGTCCGTCCACATAAGAATACTTTGTGGGGGTTCCTTTGCAAGCCAATGCCAGGCTTGTCCCTCTAAGGAGAAAGGAAAAAGTTGTAAACGGCTTACCTCTTGTGGAACCCCATTGAATTTGACCGTATTCGTGAGTTGAAGGAACCTTTTGATGTGGTCATGAGGATCATCAATGGTACGCCCCAAGAATGGTTGAGCAGAAACCATTTGAATAAAGCCGGATTTGAGCTCAAAGTTGTTGGCTGTAATCGCGGGTATTCCAATAGGATCGTTGTTGCCCTCCACATGTGCTTGCAAAAGTTCGATCATAGGACGATTATCCAGTAGAGGTTCATTGTTGTTATTATTCATGTTGTTTTGAGGTGGATTATAATTGTTGTTGTGTACATCGGCCATGTCTAAGTTATCGAGAGTCTCGGGCTCGGGATAAGACGTTGATCGTGTACGCATGCACCGGCAAAAGAAATAACAAAGCAAAAATCTTTTTGGTTTTTTATGTTTTTTAACTTTTTGTATTTTTGAAAATTTTATATTTTTTAGGGTTTTTGAAAATTTTTAATGATGAAAAAGTAACGTTCAAAATGAATGGATCCCAAAATCCAATTTCTCACAAAAAACCGTTAATCCTTACGAAAAGAGCCGGCAGCGGCGCCATTTGATACAAATGATTTTTCTAGGTTCAATTAAGTTCTCGGTATCTTCTCGAATCGATCACGTTTCAAAGTGGAATAGTTGTTCTTGGTTACTAAAAATGGGTTTGGTTTTCTATTCTACTAAAAAGGTTTAAATGCACAAAGATATAAAATTAAACTAAAAGCAGTTAATAAAATAAGACTAAAATTGAATTAAAATTAAACAGTAAACAGTAAAATACCCTTACTTGCAAAACAATTGATTCGGAATAATTCTATTGATCCGAATTAATTAGCTCATCTGGAATATATGGTTTATGCGGAATAAAGATTACTAGTTCATTCGGAATATAAAGTGCTCATTCGGAATAATGGAAAAGAAAACTGATTCGGAATATTTTGCTGACTATCTGCTCATTCGGAATGATAAATGAAAAATGATCATGAATATTAGACCTTCATTCGGAATAATATGGTTCATGCGGAATAATTGCTCATTCGGAACATTTGCTTGATTCGGAATGTTTTCACTGATCCGGAATAAAATACTAAAAAGCTTGATTCGGAACAATTTCGTTTACTCGGAATAAACTTGACTCGGAATAACTTTGACAAGAACCTTCATTCGGAATATTTAAAAAACTGATTCGGAATATTTAAAAAAACTGATTCGGAATATTTTTAAAAACTTTGATTCGGAATATAAATACTCATCCGGAATATTGATTATTCCGGATGAACACACTGATTCGGAATAACTGAATTAAAAAGCTTCGTTCGGAATATTTTGTTTATTCGGAATCTGGGGAACAGAACAATAGCGAAGAACAGGGAAATGAAATAATACGATTTTAAACCAAAATCAACCAAGTTTTTTAACCAAAGATTTAACCAAGATAACTATTAATCATCTACTAATCATAAACATCAAACCAAAACAATAAAAACACAAAACCCACATACTTTTGAAGATCAAACTCAACAAAATAAAACTTTAAAACTTTAAATCAACAAGAGAAAAATGAACAAGCTGAAATGAAAGATTATATTGAAAGATTAATGTTAAACAAATGAAAGGGAAGATTAAAGCTTACAAGATCTTGGACTGAAAAATGAAAATCACCAAACACCTTAAGGGTGTTGGTTCCTACGAATGAAAAGGAAAGAAACTGGAAAAAATAAAAACTAGTTGTAATGTGTGAAGGGAGGTCCTATTTATAGGCCCTGTCTTTGGTTGGTGAGTGGGCTTTCTTCTTTCTTTTCGTCTTCTCGTCTTTTCAGTAAAGTTGACGTTTTCGATTCTGATTCGGGATTTGTCGATGAATAAATTTAAGTCGTCTTTTAATTTCTTCGTTTAATAGACTTGAGTTCTTTCGACATATGTAAATCTTCCATCTTTGGTCCTTTTCTTCGATAAATCTTCAAATAGGCCCATTGACTTCAAATCTTTTGCATCTCTTGGATAATAGACTTCGTCTTTTCGTCTTTTTCTTCGATAAAACCCGTGCAATCCCATGTTTTCTTCAATATTTATCCGGTTGGCTCTAAAAACACAACAAACAGACAAACCACGCATAATTCCAAACAAATGACATTAAATACGCGTTTTGGTCTTGTTTTAGCAAGAAATAAGTGGTAAAAGGATGGGTGTTTTCACACCTATCAAGCTTCGTATGCTGAACATTGATGATACAAAACCTGAACCTTCAGCATTCAATAAAGAATCTTGAAGGTTCAGCATTTCTTAAAAGATTTTGATTAATGATAAGTAGCATTGTCTAAGTAAAGGAGTGTGCAATGTCATGTCTCTATTTCACTTTATGTGATTGTGTATATGATATTTTGTCGCCTTATTTGATTCACTGAAGCTGAACAAGTAATCACGAGTCATCAAATGTTCCTTCAGCAATGCTGAACAAATTTTAATACAATTGAGTAGCTAGTCCTGAGTAGAGGAGTGTGCAATGTCATATGTCTTGTTCACTTATGTGAACATGTATATGGGGTTTTGTCACCTTATCTGACGCATTGAAGCTTACAAGTATTGCCATCAGCTTCAGCATATCCGAGCAATAGCTTTTAAAACAAATCAATCATGTGACTCAATGGAGTAAATGACATTAAATTTCTTGAGAATAAATACAAAACATTCCTTCAAAAGGTGTCGATTGTTTATTAGGAAATATCAAGCGTCCATATCACAGTCAACAACTTTCTAACAAAATGAGGCGTTTCACTGTTCAAAGCAACAGAAAATCATTACCTTTTTCAGAACATTAATGAGAGAGTTTGTGCCATTTGTTCAAAAGAAACCCTTAAAGTTTCATTCTCTTTTCAAATGTTTTACAAAATTTTACAACTCAGTTTAAAAAGTGTTTATCATATATCTTTTGAAGATTGATGATTCATATCATTTGCAAAAACTTTAAAAAAAACACACACACACAACTCTCTCTCTTTTTTCAAAAGAAAGCACACACAACAAACATCAATGGCTGCTGAATCTTCTTCACAACCACAAGAGACTGAGATCACCCTCAATCCTTCCATCCATGTAAACTATCCCATCGAGGACATATTCTTTAAACCCAATAACATCACCTTGATCAAACCAGAAACCCTAACATCTGAACCAGGAAAACAAGTACTAAACTTTTTATCCAAATGTGTGATTCGTGATGCCTTGTTCAAGGATCCAGGGGTTATGTTTGAAAATGTGTTAAAAGAATTTTTGTTCACAGCACAAGGGTCAAAGAACAAGAAATCTATTGAGTTTGTGTCTACAACTTTGGGTATTCATGGGAAAATAAAATTTAAAGATGTTTAGAAGGGTTTTAGGGTTAAACTATTTGGAGGATTCTAGCAATTATGAGGTTGTTCTTAATGATCTCTCTGTTGTCAAAACATTTTTTTTAGAGAAATTGGATACACTGAAGAGATTGGTGATAAATCGGGGTTGAAGAGAAGCTGTTTACCACCTAAGTGGAAACTTTTGATGTCCATCTTAATTGAGTGTCTGGGTGGGAGAACTGGTGGGCTTGATCAAATCAACCAAAAGGATGCCCTGATTTTTTATTGTCTGGAAAAGGGCATAAAAGCTGATTTTGGAAAATTAATCTTTGAAGATCTCCATGGAAAAAGTGAGAAGAAAACTAGGGAAAAGAATGTGGTCTACACCAGATTTTTGTCCCTCATTTTTGCTGACCAATTTGGTGAAGAGTACTCAAAGAACCAAGGAGTTCAACTAGTTTTTCAAATCTTTGATACCAATCGCTGGAACATCCCAGCCAGTACCACTAAACCTCCTTTCACACAGCCAATGTTGGACATTTGCTCAGCAGATGCTCCAGTAGTGTTTAAAGCTCCACAAGACACTCCTCCAACTTCAGAAGGGGATCTAACAGGCACAAAGTCTGGAGCTTCTTCTGGACCATGTTAAAAGAGCACGTCTGTGAATACTCTTAAGTGTAGACGTGGGTCTAAGAAAAGGAGGCACCCCACAAAATCTTCATCAAAGAAGCATTCTGATGATCCCAAAGACCAAGCTTTGAAGAAACACAAGTCCTCGGCCAAGGACCAGAACCCAAGTCAGCCGCCACCATCAGTCTCTGCTGAAGGTGGTAATACTTGGCTTTTGCAACCAAATATAAAATTTTGTAGTCCCTAAGTCTTTTCGAATTGAAAACCGGTCTTAAGTGCGACTCAATCGTCTTTTGGTGAATCAAGAGAATGGTTTGGTTGATTTGTTTTAAACTATTAGCAAGTAATTAAAGTGTCGATGAGTTAAATGGAAGTTAAAAGATTAATTATGAATGACGAGTAAAAATAAATGCATATAAACTTAAAGGTAAAATGGAAAAGTACTAACACACTAAATAAAACTAACACTTGGAAAATTTTCTAAAAATAAAAAGTACTATAAGAAAGTAAGATCGAAAGAAACCAAAACAAGCCAAAAGAAGCCCGATCGGAATGTATTCCGATCGGTTGATCGGAATATGGGTAACACCGGTCGGAATATCCAACAAAATGGAAGCAATCGGAATGTGGACAAAGTTACCAATCGGAATACTTTAAAACACACTAATCGGAATATCACACTAGTCCTCCAATCGGAATAAATGGGAAAGAGGAAATCGGAATAAAAGCTAACAATCACCGTCGGAATATCGGGGGTGCAAATCTGAATATGCAAAACCCTTTTCCGATTGGACTCAATCGGAAAGGGTGGTCTGGTGGGCCGGTCGGAAAAACCAATCGGAAAGGGGAGTTGTACCCCTTCCTAAAATTGTGGAAATCGGTTATAAGCTAGTGAATAAGCTATATAGTAAGCTTATCACAAAACTAACCCGAATCTATGACAAAAACAAATCAAATAAGCACTTTGATCAACTTATTTGACTCGAAATTAATCAACTTTTTGGATCAAACAATAAAAACATAAACTTTTTAATGAAGATTTTTATAAACAAAATAAGCTAATCATAAAAATAAGCCAATAAGCACAAAAGTCTTAAAGCTTAATCAAATGAAAACTTATGAAATGATCAAAAGATTAACTTTTTAAGCACGAAATCAATTAGAACAACACGGATCACATGATAATCGCACCAAAATCAATCTTAAATCAAAGAAAAGTAGAATGAGATTAAGAAATAAAAGCTTAAAATAGAACTTGATTAATAACAATAAGCAATACAAAGTGTTTAATCTTGAAAGATTGAGAAAGAGATGAAATTTAGTGAGAGAAAGTTTAAGACTTTCTCTCTCTAAAACTAGAGAAAACTAAAAAGTGAAAAATTAACTAAAAACTCTAACCACCCTCCTAATGACTATTAGGAGGGTATTTATAGGGAAGGTGGAAGGAGTGCATGTGTTGCATCTTCTTTCTTGCTTTCTTCACGTTTTCTCGACTCGACTTTAATTCTTCGTCTTTGTCGTCTCGGGATTTGAACTTGTCTTTTAATTTTCTTCTTCTATTAGACTTAAGTTCTTTGACTTCGTTAAACTTCCGTCTTTTGACTTTTTCTTCGATAAATCTTCAGAATAGGCCTTGGACTTCCGTTCTTTTTGCACTCTTGATCTTTTGACTTCGTCTTTTCCCGTTTTCTTCGATAAAAGCCCGTGAAAGCCCGTGTTTTCTTCCTTTTTAATATTTTGGTCCTAAAACACAATAAAAACACAAACCACGCATAATTCCGACTTTTACGACATAAATCACATGTTTTGGTCTTGTTATTATTGGAAATAAGTGGTAAAAGGATAAGTGTTTTCACACTTATTAAATCCCCTACACTTGACCATTGCAATTCCCTTATGCAATGCATTAATTTTAAAGCACGGTTTACATTTTCCATCATAAATAACCCACCTTGGCCTTTATTAAATACTAAACATAAAAGATAGAAATAAATAAAGAAATTAAAAACTTACATTGGGTTTTGGCGGTCATGAACGTTTATCATCCTCAAGTTTCACGTTCCCCATACCAAGCTTAAAAACGAGATCATTGTTATTATAAGTTAGCAAACTATCACGAACTCATGTGGGCCAATTATTCACTTAGACTCCCTTATTCCTAGGTGTATCTCTTATATTTAATTTTTGTCTTGAATGATCACGAGGATGCATTGTTTGACTTATTTCGATAGTTATTTAGTCCGAAAATAAAGTGAACGATTTAATCAATAGTTAGCTAAAGGACCAAATCTTTTAAAACTGCTTCTCGGGACCTCATAAAGTTCATATCTTGGCATAACTCGCTTCGCGATTTGAGACCTTTCTCGGACCGATATTTGGCAGGGACTTCATACTTCGAATCTTGAGAGACGTTCTTGAAATAATGGTCTTCTCTTCATAATAGAAATTTCTTCACTTGAGGTTTTGAGAGATTCTTCATCTTTGGACCACGACTTCTTCATTTTTCTCCAATCTTTATTTTGGACTTTGATATACAACGATCCGCCTCCTTTTAGGACTTGGATCTATTTATCCTCATACCTTGTTAGGGTCTTTTCGGATAGACTTCTCAATGACTTTTGGGGAGTTTTTGCTTTTCGTCGTGTGTCTCGATCCTTCATATTGATTTTCGATAAATGATTCTTCACATCACTTTTGGATCTTTAGCAACAAAATGTAGCCCTCATGCCTTGTTAGGGCCTTTTCGGACTCGCCAATCTTCGCATCCCGCTTCAATAAGTTATGCCTTGGCTATGAACTCTAATCCGTACCGAGCAACTTTTAAACGATCTGGGGCTAGAAGCTAAGTAACCTTTTAAATCGTACAACCTTATTTATTGCAGATAAATTTATTAACAAGCGGAGGGAGAATAGGCTTATAATTAACTCACATAAATTCACGAAAGAATACCAAACTTATAATTGGCTCTATCATCTCTCGTTCTCCACAATTTAAAATCTCAAGGAATGAGACTCGTGGATGCTTAGCCTATTAAATCAAAGTTTTGGGTTTTCGAGTCGCCTATAGGATCTTGCAAATTCTTAGACTTTTTCAAGTTTAGAAATCGCGTTTTAAAGTTCCCTTGATAAATGACTCTCTAGGATCAATTATAGGAACTTGCGAAAAGTTCTTGTTCTTAACCCGTGAGAGTTAAGACTTTCACGTTTTATAGCTCCCTATATAAAAGCCTAGCAAAACTTGACTTAAACACATTAAGGATACTAGCTAGA
Organism: Glebionis coronaria; assembly: GCA_025667525.1. Classification (NCBI taxonomy): domain Eukaryota; kingdom Viridiplantae; phylum Streptophyta; class Magnoliopsida; order Asterales; family Asteraceae; genus Glebionis; species Glebionis coronaria. The sequence continues at coordinate 75,648 of JANFOE010001157.1, forward strand.
GTAAACTTAGGCAAGTAAACTCGGGTTGAGTCAAAATGTTCACAACTAAGAAAAATTTAAAACCACTTTATTGAAAATTATTCTAGTAATGGAAAAAAACTAAACATGATAAAGGAAAATACGACTATACAACTAGGCCAAAATAGATTAAAAATTTTGAAAAATATCGAAAAATCAAATTTTCCGGTTAAAATGAGGGCAATTTCATGGAAAAGACCACTTACTTCGATAGAAGTCCCCCCTACACTTGAGATAAACATTGTCCTCAATGTTTAAGCATGTGGGAGTAAACTCCCCTACACTTATGACATTGTGCACTTTGTTTAAATCTTGCTAAGGAAAGGACAACTAAAGTGAATTCAATGTGAACATATAAAATATGAAATATTGAATCACGAGAGTTTAGGATAGAACCGGGAAGATGGGAACACGGTATCATGGTTCGTCAAAAGTCATCAAGATGCTCTCTGAAGCTTAAATCCCTGCACAACACAAGAAACAAGACAACAAACATATGCGGGGCTCCCCCTACACTTATTATGAAAGCAGTAAAGGATAGAACACGGGTTGCCTCCCGAGAAGCGCTTGTTTTTGTTAACCGAGTCATGAGCCTGACTCGACCCAAATTTAGTTCATGGGGAACGTGGTGAGGGATGGAATCATCTCCTGAGAGATGTCCTCACCAAAGTACAGCTTCAAACGCTGGCCATTCACCTTGAAATTGGGCCCATTCGGCTGAGAAAGCTCAATGGTCCCATACGGAAAGACTTTGGCGACGGTGAATGGACCAGTCCAGCGGCTCTTCAACTTGCCAGAGAAGATCTTCAACCGAGAGTTAAAGAGTAAGACTTGATCACCAACGTGGAACTCTCGGTTCTTGATTTTAGCATCGTGGATAATCTTCGTCTTCTCCTTGTAGATCAGCGAGTTCTCATAAGCTTCATTCCTCAGTTCATTTAGCTCGTTGAGTTGAACCTTGCGATGATCACCGGCTTTGATGATGTCGAAGTTAGCCCACTTCAAGGCCCAGTGCGCCTTATGTTCCAGCTCGATGGGTAGGTGGCAGGCTTTCCCGTACACAAGACGATAAGGTGTACAACCGATCGGGGTCTTGTAAGCAGTACGGAAAGCCCACAGAGCATCATCTAACTTATCGGCCCACGCGGCACGATGCTCTCCCACAGTACGCTCCAAAATTCTCTTCAAGCCACGATTGGAAATTTCGGCTTGCCCATTGGTTTGGGGATGATAGGCGGTGGAAAGACGGTGATTAACACCATACTTAGCCATGACTCTTGCAAGTTGATCGTTGCAAAAATGAGTCCCGCGGTCACTGATGATAGCACGAGGAACGCCAAATCGAGCGAAAAGCTGCTTCAAAAACTTCACAACCACCCTCGCATCATTCGTAGGAAGAGCCTTAGCTTCAACCCATTTAGAAACGTAGTCGACGGCGACGAGGATGTACTTGTTCCCTTTGGATGATGGAAATGGCCCCATAAAGTCGATGCCCCATACATCAAAGATTTCACATTCCTGTATGAAATTTTGAGGCATCTCATCCTTATGTGTGATCTTGCCTTGACGTTGGCAAGCATCACAATGCTTAACCATTTCGTGAGCGTCACGATAAATGGTGGGCCAGTAGAATCCTGAATCAAACACTTTCTTAGTGGTGTAGTTGGGACCAAAGTGACCACCGGTGGGTCCTTTGTGGCAAGCTTGGAGGATATCAAAAGCTGCCGGTCCGTCAACACATCGACGAATGATCAGATCAGCACACTGTTTGAATAGATAAGGGTCATCCAAAAAGTAAGTCTTAACATCGTTCAAAAACTTCTTCTTTTGTTGGGATGTTAACCCTTGGATGAGAATACCACCCGCTAAGTAGTTTGCAATGTCCGCAAACCACGGGGTGCCATCAAGATTGAGATTTATAGACATTAAGGTCTCAAGGGGGAAAGATTCATTGATCTCTTTGTTCGGATGATCCCCTTGATATGGATCCTCAAGTCTGCTCAGATGATCCGCGGCTAGGTTTTCGGCTCCCTTCTTGTCACGAATTTCAATGTTGAATTCTTGAAGGAGTAAAACCCAGCGAAGAAGTCTTGGCTTAGAGTCGTTCTTAGTCATCAATTACTTCAACGCGGAATGGTCCGTGTATACGATGGTGGTGGATAAAACAAGATAGGGGCAAAATTTCTCAAAAGCATAGACAACAGCTAAAAGCTCTTTTTCGGTTGTCGTATAATGCATTTGAGCCCCCGTCATTGTTTTGCTAGCGTAGTGGATTGGTTGGAAGTGTTTATTCACTCGTTGGCCCAAAACCGCACCAATAGCAAAGTCGCTAGCATCGCACATCAATTCAAAAGGCAGCTCCCAATTAGGGGTAACCAAGACCGGTGCCTTAGTTAGCTTATCCTTAAGAAGATTGAAGGCTTCGAGACACTCTTTAGAAAAGATAAAAGGAGTATCTTTTTCCAAGAGGTGGGTCATCGGGCGAGCGATTTTAGAGAAATCTTGAATGAATCGACGATAGAAGCCCGCGTGACCCAAAAAACTTCTCACACCCTTCACAGTTGAAGGTGGAGGTAATTTGGCTATGACATCTACTTTAGCACGGTCGACTTCAAGACCGGCTTTAGAGATTTTGTGTCCTAGCACAATGCCTTCTTTTACCATAAAATGGCATTTTTCCCAATTCAGAACAAGGCGAGTGTCTTCGCACCGCTTAAGCATACGTTCCAAATTGGCAAGGCAAGAAGAGAAGGAATCCCCAAAGACCGAGGAATCATCCATGAAGACTTCCATGGTTTGCTCAACCATGTCATGGAAGATAGCCAACATACACCTTTGGAATGTCCCGGGGGCATTGCATAAGCCAAAAGGCATTCGTTTGTAAGCAAAGGTGCCATAGGGACAAGTGAATGTTGTCTTCTCTTGATCTTGGGGATCGATGGGTATTTGAAAATAACCCGAGAAGCCATCAAGAAAGCAGTAATATTCATAACCCGCTAAACGTTCAAGCATTTGGTCCATGAAAGGTAGAGGGAAATGATCCTTTCTCGTGGCATCATTGAGTTTGCGGTAGTCTATACAAACTCTCCACCCAGTAACGAGACGGGTAGGAATTAACTCGTTGTTTGCATTGGGCACAACGGTGATTCCGCCTTTCTTAGGCACACAATGGACTGGACTAACCCATGGTGAATCCGAAATAGGGTAAATCATACCCGCATCAAGAAGTTTGATAACCTCTTTTTTGATGACTTCATGGATTTTAGGATTCACCCTTCGTTGACTTTGAATTGTGGGCGCAAAGTCGTCCTCCATGAGAATTTTATGTGTGCAAAAGTGAGGATCAATTCCGTGGATGTCGGAGATTTTCCAAGCGATAGCTCTTTTATGCTTCTTCAACACAGCGACAAGTCGGGCTTTTTCGTCTTCTTTCAGATCCTTTGCGATGATGACCGGTAACTTCTCGTCGTCTTCCAGGAAAACGTACTCAAGATGAGGAGGTAGGTCCTTAAGCTCGAGAGTAGGAGGATTCTCAATAGATGGTGAAACTAACGATGGATCATCATTAGTAACCTCTTTAGGAGCAGGAGGAGAGAACGGGTCCTCATTGACAAGTCTCTCAATAGTACTAATGTCTTCATCCCAATTTGTGGACAAATTATCATACTTAATATCGAGAGGACCCAAGCTAGCTTCGAAATCATCCAAGTCACTTTCTCCGAAAGGAGTCAATGCTGGAGCAATTGAGGCAACGGTCTCAACATTGGGTAGAGAAGAGAGAATACTTTTGCAAGCATCATGAAAATGTTCTTCACAAGCCTCATCGAGAACATCAATAGCATTAACACTCTCATACGAATAAGGTTGCTTAGAAATCTTACCCATGTTGAAGACAATTTTATCGTCACCAACTCTCATGATTATTTCGCCCGCGGCGACATCAATAAGAGTGCGACCGGTCCTCAGGAATGGACGTCCAACGATTAATGGAACACGAGGGTCCATCTCGTAATCAACGACAACAAAATCCGCCGGGAAGGTGAATTTGTCAACGCCAACAAAGACATCTTCGGCTATCCCCACTGGATAAGCAACCGTATGGTTGGCTAATTCCAAAGTCATTTTGGTGGGGACTAGCTCGGGGAGAGATAATTGCTTCCAAACACTTAAAGGCATTAAGTTTATACTGGCACCTAGATCGGCTAGGGCCATGCAATTCTCTACTCCCAGGAAGTTGCAAGGAATCAAGAAGCGACCCGGATCACCAAGTTTGGTGGGCAATTGCCGTAAGAGCACTGCGGAGCAATTCTCATTAAGGTGGGTCTGAGCAATGTCAAGAAGCTTTTCCTTATCACTTAAAAGATCTTTAAACATCTTAGCGTATTTGGGCATGTGAGCGAGAGCCTCGGCAAAGGAGATGTTAAAATTCAATTGTTTAAACATTTTTAGAAAGTTTGAAACCTGAATATCGTCCTTGCTCTTTTGCTTCTCTTTCCTCAACCTTGAAGGATAAGGTATATTGGATGAAGAAGAAGGCTTTAAGGGAATAGGATCACTCACAACCACGGGTGGTGGGGAAATAGGGATAGAAGGTGAAGGAGGTGGGGAAAGTTGCTCGTTTTCCTTGTTCACAATCACGGGTGGAGGTGTAGGAAGCTCGGGTTCCATATAAACTTTTCCACTACGAGTGGTGATTGCTTTCATCTCCCCTCTTGGATTCGCAACGGTATTACTCGGAAGAGTACCCGAAGAAGAGGGTTGATTACTTTGGATGAGCGAACCAATCATATCACGAAGGTGAACAGCTTGATTATTGAAAGAGTTTTGCATGTTGGCATTAATATCATTGCTGTGTTTGGCCATGTCATTCCTTAGCTCGGCTCGAATATCGCTCCCTTGTTTCACCATGTCATTCTTCAAGTTGACAAATTGACTCTGAAGATTCGTCACCATCTCACGATTAGTCTTCATGAACGTCTCGACGTCTTGGTTTACGGCCATCGGTTGATTGAGAGGTGGAGCTTGAGAATTTCCTTGAGTTGGGTATGGGTTTCTTTGGGATTGATATTGATTTTGAGCACGAGGTTGGGATTGGTTGTTTCGGTTGTAGCTTTGTTGTTGGTTTTGGTTTGCAGGAGGGAAACCGGGAGGAGCAAGATAATTGTTGGAACGATAACTTAGCAAGCCACGGTCTCCTTGAGGGCGGGCTTGATAGCCTCGCGTGGGATAAGTGCCGTAAGCTGCGTTAACGTTTTCAGAATAATTGCTTTGGGTAGAAGGACAATCATTATAAGAGTGAGGGCCACCACATGTGTCACAAGAAATAGCAACAGCTTTAGCTTGTTGAAAGTGGTTTGTGGCCATGGCCATGAAATTCTTGTTCATTTCAGCTAGTTGTCGAGAAATTTCAGACATTTCAGGATTGGAGGAAGTAGAAGAAACATTGACTCTCGAGTTAGATCTTGAGGATGCGGATGAATCCCAATTCTTGTGGTGAGTAGTCATGTTTTCAATCAACTCTCGACACTCCTCCGGTCTCCTTTTCATAAAAGTACCACCGGCGGCGGCATTGATCGTGTCACGATCACGAAAAGTGAGACCATTGTAGAAGGTGTCAATGAGAGTGACGGGGAGCATATTATGATTAGGACAGCGGTCGATCAACTCATTGTAGCGTTCCCAAGCATCGAAGAGTGATTCATCATTCTCTTGCATAAATCCACTGATTTGGTTACGAAGGCTAGTGACCATGGATGGGGGAAAGTAGCGCGATAAAAAGCGTTGAGTCATGTCGTTCCACGTATGAATAGAATTCTTAGGAATACGGTCAAACCATTTTTCGGCATGGTGAGAAAGCGAGTGTGGAAAGAGTTGAAGACGAAGGTCATCCATAGAAACATCGGAGCACTTCATGCTTTGGGTCATGATAATGAAATTGTCGAGGTGTTTGTTGGCATCATCATCCGGAATTCCGCGAAATGGGTTCGTTTGCACTTGCTGGATCATGTGATGCTTCAACGAAAACTCCTGAGCCGTGACGTGCATTGGCGCAATCGGGCCTCCGCGTCCGTTCATGGTGGGTTGGCACAATTCCTCCATGGTTCGTAAATCAGGTAGAAGGACATTGTTGTTGTTGTTGTTGTTGTTGTTGTTATTCAAATTGTGTTGAGGTGGGTGATTATTGTTGTTGTTAACACCAGCCATATCTAAATCTTCACGAGTCTCGGGCTCAGAATAGTTCGAAGATCTAGTACGCATACACCTGCAGAAGAAAAATATACACAAGGAATATCTATAAAATCTTTTTGGTGCAAAACCTTTGGAAAAGAATTGCTTTTTAATGATTTTTCAATGTTTTTGTATTTTTGAAGAGTTTTATATTTTTTATGGATTTTTGGAAAGTTTTATAGCAAATGAAAATAACGTTCAAAGAACGGATCCCAAAATTCAATGCATCTCTCACTAGAAACCGTTTATCTTAACGAAAAGAGCCGGCAGCGGCGCCATTTAATACTTGGCTTTTGCAACCAAATATAAAATTTTGTAGTCCCTAAGTCTTTTCGAATTGAAAACCGGTCTTAAGTGCGACTCAATCGTCTTTTGGTGAATCAAGAGAATGGTTTGGTTGATTTGTTTTAAACTATTAGCAAATAATTAAAGTGTCGTTGAGTTAAATGGAAGTTAAAAGATTAATTATGAATGACGAGTAAAAATAAATGCATATAAACTTAAAGGTAAAATGGAAAAGTACTAACACACTGAATAAAACTAACACTTGGAAAATTTTCTGAAAATAAAAAGTACTATAAGAAAGTAAGATCGAAAGAAACCAAAACAAGCCAAAAGAAGCCCGATCGAAATGTATTCCGATCGGTTGATCGGAATATGGGTAACACCGGTCGGAATATCTAACAAAATGGAAGCAATCAGAATGTGGACAAAGTTACCAATCGGAATACTTTAAAACACACTAATCGGAATATCACACTAGTCCTCCAATCGGAATAAATGGAAAAGAGGCAATCGGAATAAAAGCTAACAATCACCGTCGGAATATCGGGGGTGCAAATCTGAATATGCAAAACCCTTTTCCGATTGGACTCAATCGGAAAGGGTGGTCTGGTGGGCCGGTCGGAAAAACCAATCGGAAAGGGGAGTTGTACCCCTTCCTAAAATTGTGGAAATCGGTTATAAGCTAGTGAATAAGCTATATAGTAAGCTTATCACAAAACTAACCCGAATCTATGACAAAACCAAATCAAATAAGCACTTTGATCAACTTATTTGACTCGAAATTAATCAACTTTTTGGATCAAACAATAAAAACATAAACTTTTTAATGAAGATTTTTATAAACAAAATAAGCTAATCATAAAAATAAGCCAATAAGCACAAAAGTCTTAAAGCTTAATCAAATGAAAACTTATGAAATGATCAAAGATGAACTTTTTAAGCACGAAATCAATTAGAACAACACGGATCACATGATAATCGCACCAAAATCAATCTTAAATCAAAGAAAAGTAGAATGAGATTAAGAAATAAAAGCTTAAAATAGAACTTGATTAATAACAATAAGCAATACAAAGTGTTTAATCTTGAAAGATTGAGAAAGAGATGAAATTTAGTGAGAGAAAGTTTAAGACTTTCTCTCTCTAAAACTAGAGAAAACTAAAAAGTGAAAAATTAACTAAAAACTCTAACCACCCTCCTAATGACTATTAGGAGGGTATTTATAGGGAAGGTGGAAGGAGTGCATGTGTTGCATCTTCTTTCTTGCTTTCTTCACGTTTTCTTGACTCGACTTTAATTCTTCGTCTTTGTCGTCTCGGGATTTGAACTTGTCTTTTAATTTTCTTCTTCTATTAGACTTAAGTTCTTTGACTTCGTTAAACTTCCGTCTTTTGACTTTTTCTTCGATAAATCTTCAGAATAGGCCTTGGACTTCTGTTCTTTTTGCACTCTTGATCTTTAGACTTCGTCTTTTCCCGTTTTCTTCGATAAAAGCCCGTGAAAGCCCGTGTTTTCTTCCTTTTTAATATTTTGGTCCTAAAACACAATAAAAACACAAACCACGCATAATTCCGACTTTTACGACATAAATCACACGTTTTAGTCTTGTTATTATTGGAAATAAGTGGTAAAAGGATAAGTGTTTTCACACTTATTAGGTGGCATGCATCAAGAGGCCCTGAAGGCAACCCATCTCTCAACTTCTTTAGGAGAGAAGGGTGAAGATAGAGCCCACCCTCAGCTCGATAGAGTGGAGTCAGCATCGGTAAGTAATTTAAATCTGAATGCATCTCAAATTTCATTACCAATCTCTATCATTTGTCACTCTAAGTCTGCATCAGGGAATGATGTGCCAGCAAATCCAACAGCTGATGTTGACCCTGGCCTATCTGTTTCTAATGATGTAGTTCCCCCACAACAGGGTTATACTAAAGTAACCAAAAACATTATCATTGATCTTAACTCATCAGGGACTCTTTCTCAGGATCCATCAGGTAAAACCAACCCTGGTGGTGAAGGACTTGAAACTGACCAGCACGCTGACAGTGGCGATCAGCAGACAATGAAGTAAGTGCCTCTCTCCACTGGCGCCAAGGAGGGACACTTGACTACATTTATTTTCAGCATGTCTGCTGATGACTTGGAAAAAGAGTTGGGGCTAAGTGAAAGAGCTCCAGTAAACCTAGATGATAGTGAATCTAAAGATGACATTGCTGATCAAACTCCTAAGCCTCCATCCCCCAGAACCGTCAAGGTAAATGAACTGACAAATCAAGTATTGGTTCTACAATCACAGGGGACCAAGCTCAAGGAAGAAAAGGCTATTGCTGATGCTGAACTCATTACTCTAGAAGCAAGGCCAGTTCCTCCCACTATTAAACAGATCAAAGATGCAATTCTCACTGCACTGAAGCCATTGGTGAAAGATGTAGCCACTAACACTTCTATCAAGAAAGAGATCACCTCCCTCATGGACTCCATTAATGATGAATATTTTGAGCTCCCTGTTGAATTCAATCTGATTCCTAATCAGCTTAATGAGCTATGTGATTCAGTGTCCAAGATCAAGGATACGGTGGGTCTGCTGGAACAACAAAAGCTGAACTTATATGATGAAGTTCAGCAAAAACTGAATTCTCTTACAAATGTTCCAGCAATGTTAACCAAGATATCATCCACCTTAGACTCTATATGTGCATGGTTACCTGTTCAGGGGGAGAAAGTCACTATTCATCATCTCTTTAAGAAACATGCACAAAAGAAGGCCCAAAAACAACCTATGGTGTATGTATCTCCCTTCAGTGAAGTCAGTCCAGCTAAGACTAAGGGGGAGTCTTCAGAAAAGGACACTCATATTGATGGCCTTACCACCAGCACTGAATCATCTAAAAATTGGTCACCTCCCATCAAACCCAAAAGCAAAGGTGAATTCACATTAGATGAAAGAATTATCAAGTCTGGGATGGCCACTCAAGAATAACTTGATAAAATTCACAAGCTTCAAAATGAATAAAAACTCAGAGATCTGAAGATGAGCTTATATGAAAGAATTGGAAAATCTGAGGTTGAAGGCCTCTTCAAGAAAAAGATGTTATACGAAAAATTCTGTATAGCAAGGTTGAACAGAAGATGTCTCTCATAAATCACAAATGTTGACATGATGACTTACAAGGGAAATATCAATCTAAAGTTTTATAGGGCTGATTGGGCTGATGAGATCATAGTGACTTCCAAGGGAAGGAGCTCTCATAAACTGAATGGCTAGAGATGAGCAGAATCATTGAAAAGAAAACATCCAGGAGGTGGGTAGAAGTTCGCACAAGAATTGAACACTTAGTGAGAAATCATGAAAGGCTTGGTCAGCATTTGAACATCAGCAACCAAATCTCACTAGAGGATCAAGATCCAATTCTAGAACTGAACAAGAGAGCCAATCTGGTTCAACCTGGTGTGGGTGATATCTTTGTCACCACCAAGAAATACAAAGATCTTGTTCAGTTTGAAAATCATCTCCCTGGACATGTGTTAGAAGAACCGGAATTGGGAACGATTATGTTCAACCATCGTGAACGACAAGACTTTATGGGTATTAGTGATCTTGATGATCTATACAATGATATTCTTGGAAACATTCATAAAATCTTCTTTGCTCACCATGGTGGTCCAGGACTCACTGAAGCCGCAAAAACCTTTTGCATGTGCTTACTATCAATACTAGACATCAGAAACTCTGATCCATCAGTACAGAGCCCTATCATTGAAGAAATTAGGCAAAAGGAAAACTAAATAATCATTTGTAATATTTTTGTTGTAATTTGTAATGTTATTGAATAATTATCTGATGTTTATAAGGTATTAACTGTTCAGTGCAAGTAAGAAGAAGTTGTTATGCTCACTTACTACTGACATTAGACTTAGGCTATTTGTATATCCAAATAGGGGGAGATTGTTGGGTCAGTATTTACTGACCCTGAAGCAACTCTAGGATTTGAATATAAAATCCCCCTAAGTGTTTCATGCTCAGCAGTAAGGCCAGTCTGCTGAAGGATGACCAGAGGAACAAAGTTCCTACTAAAGACATTATAGCTGAAGAAAGTTCAGCACTCCCCTTCCAGTGAACTTAGAAGACAAAGGAGTCTTCGCTTCAAATACTAGGCGGTCTAGTTGCTGAAGAACAAGGACTGAAGAAGGGCTTTCTGTTTAGTTTGGCTTGACAATACCAAACTGGATGATGTTGATCTCCTCTAGGATACTGAAGACTCTTCAGTATTCTGATGGTTTGCATTAGGCGGGAAAAGATAACTTTAATTCAAAGTAGGTTACTTGTATACTTAGATATAACTACAACCTTTATCTTTTCTAGAATAGATTAATATGTACTTTGTACTGTTTATCTAGCATGGGCATCAACCACCCACTGGATAAACCCATGCATTGGTACATGCAAAATGCAAACCCTAATTCCACTGCTTATATAAGGAGTGTACATTGGGAGAGAAAGGGTTAACCAATACAAGAGCTTAAACTCTGGAAAACCTTTCTCTCTCGATACCAACTAAACCATATAGCCAAGATGCATATGAAAGTTTAGATTGGAGCTTAGACTTTAACTTTGGTTAGACGTTTAAGTAGAGGAGATCAAACCCCATTGTCATTCAACCACTTTGTTATTCCACAAACAAAGTGGGTTATAGATTCTTTATTTGATTCTAATAAAAGTCTATACGTTGAAAAGTATATTGGTATTGTTATTTTATTCTTTCATGGTTCTTATCTATTGTTAAAACAACTCACTTGAGTCGAAGTAAGAGTTATTACTTAAGTTAATAAGTAATAACAAATTACAAGGGACCAACACAACGCATCATGGACCCAGTGATGTAATGCACAACCCCTCCCTAGCTAACTCAGGCTTCTCTCAAAAGAATTTTGTTTTATTGTCACAAAAATCAACACGACTTATATTGACTTTCTCACTCCGAGATAGTTGATATTGAATAGGTGGCATCTGCTCCAACCTCCGACCACTAAAAGTGCACAAATTTGAGTCTTGAGCCAAGAGATCAATCAAATCTCGTTAGGACACACGGATGAAGATCAAGAGAGTCCTATGCCATATCCTTGCGATATTTCTAGAACAATCAGAGTGATACTACTTAGTATTCACAATGATGAGTGGAAATCCTTCCAGTGTTAACATCAAACAGCACTACGGTAGGTCATGTGTAAGATTCTTTATGAATTGAACATATGTAAAACTGAAAAGCAACAGTGGTTTGTTTCTTTATCGATTCAAACTCGTTTCAGGTTTCTACGCAATATCTTTATGGTCTTGCCAGAACATTCAGAGTGATATTTATTACTATTCACAGTGGCGAATGGAAATCCTTCTAGCGTCAATATTAAACAGCGCTATGGTAGGTAACTTGCGAGATTCTTATGAATCAAGCTTGTGTCAACTGGAAAGCAACAATGGTAAGATTCTTAATGAATCAAAAAATTTCTAGGAATTTGAATTGACGACTTTAATCAAGCAGATATTTATCCAATTGATTCACTCTTTATGTTCGCAGTTTTGCTTTGAGGAAATCGAGTAAAGAGAATGGCTATTATTGCCGCGAAACCCTGTCAAGGAGGTTCTTAATTGAATCTACCTAATCACATGTTCGATATTTAATATCGTGTAACGGTCTTCATCGACCGGAGGTAAAACGCTACCGATTTAGGACGAATGTCAAAGCCATTCAGTCCGTGTCTAAGTTTTGTCTCGAGAAGGTGGCGTTACGGTGTACTCAGCAAAGTTAAAGATTCAAAACCACATTCTCATGCCCAAAGACATTCAACAATCAAGAAATCTAAAGACTTCTACAACTCTGATGATCAAAATCTTCCTTAACAATTAATGTAGAGGAATGACCTATATTCAAAGAAGATTGTTAGCAAGCTTTTAAGATAGTGCAAAGTATGAGCATGTGGATGAAGACACAAGATCGCAAGATGGCAAAGACAAGTCAAGAATGATTTGAAGATCTCATGTTTAAAGACAAAGTCGAAAGATAATGACAAAGGCTCAAAGATCACAGCATGAAGGAACAAGACGACTATTACACGTTCAAGACTCATTTATGACGAAATTCGTAAATCTCCATAGATCTACAAATATCGAAAAGGAATGACCTCACGTTGGGGGAGATTGTTAGCCTTAAAATATTGAGTCAAACAAGAATGTTCGATCATAGGTTTATATTGTAACATTTATTAGAACGTTGTAATAGTTAGTTAAAATAGACGTGACATTACAGGCTTGATGGCTAACTTAAAAGGCCTCTTTTAAGGTACTAAGCATTTATTCAAGCCCGGCCCAATCAAAATATAGCCCATTAAGCCACATGTAGGCAAAGGCTATAAATACCATTCCTAGCATGTTAGGAAGGGTGTTGGTTGATTCATTTGCTCTAATCTAATCTTCCCACAGTTTCACACACTTCTCTCTACTTTATCTCACTACTTTCTCTCTCTAGAAATTCATCTTTTATCTACCTTTCTTTCTTGTTTAATCATCTAATAATATGGGACAACAAGTTTGTTATATGACTGAATTTGTTTCGAAAGCTCTACTTCAAGATTGCGACATTTCTCGTCCGTTTCTGACACAAGACATACTACATGACAATATTGATCAAGATCGGTATACACACCAAGTATTGCATTCATATGGTCAGCATAAAATTATTCCTTAGAAAGTCGATCAAATTCGTTAGAAAGTTGGTGTTCTTGTATCTTTAATTTAATTTGAAGAAAATCAACTTCATCCTCAAGAGATTTAACATATTGTTGTCATTTCTTCAGTGAGAGGTTATAAAACATTTCCACATTATTTGAAAGATCATCGATGGTTGGAACAATACATTGTTGAATGACGACTTCTACTTGTGGGTTAGGTTTAATATTCCAAACAGTATCTCTAGAAACTTTTACATAATAGGACAACACCTTTGTACAAATTTAAAACCCCTTGTTTTATAAACTCAAATTGTTGAACACTTTTACATTTCTCATCCCATTTACGTTTTTCATCTGAAATTTGTTTTTCTAACAAAATTGATTGCTTTTTGAAACTCCTTTTTAAAGAAACTTTCTTTTAGGGTTCATCACTTGGTGGTGGAACACTATTATACATCTTTTGTTCTTTGGAAAGTTCTTTTTGAGGAACAAACTTAATATAATGATCAGAATCAGAAAGGTTAATTAAGTCACTTAAGTTCGATCGACTTTCTTCTTGATGACGAATGATTTCGTCGCAGTCAGGGGAAAGCATAAGAGCAAGATTATCAACATAACAACCGATATCATAAAGAGCAGGCTTGGTACTTTGAACTTTCTTGAGATATTCAGGCTTAACAAAACTCATTTTCATATTTCTATTAAGCATATTCATGGTTTGAATAGACTGAACCGTTTTGTAAACAATGTTGTTTAACGTTTTGACTCTCTTTTCCAAAGCAAAAATTTTTTCAATATCCTTTTCTTCACGAGTTTTATAAAGCTTAGTTTGTTCTTTGTTAACCGACTCTAACTCAGTAATCTGGAGTTTATGTAACAGCAGTTGTTCTTCAAGTTCTGATATCTTTTGTTTTGACATATGAATTTCTTGTGTTACTTCAGAACAATATTGTTCGTTGAGCACCTTACATTCATATACCAAACCATTAGCTATTGCAACTCGTCGATCAGATTCTTTTACATAATCACACTATTTAAGCCTGTCTCTCCTCGGCTAAGGATGTGTTTGCTTGCTTCAAACGTTTATTAGCCTCTTTGTTTTCCTCAATTTCATGTTTTAAAGAATCAATAATAGACGCAAGTAAATCACGGTCCTCATCCGAGTCAGTATCCTGAGTAGCATTACCTTCATCATTACACATATGTTGTGAATCCGTAGAGATATTGCTATCCTCCGTGTCCATTACATATGTGTCATTGATGCTTTCGGGTTGCTCAGGATGTCGTCATTCATTAGCAAACACATTATAGTTATCATATGATGGTACCTTTTCAATTGGCTCAGTAACAAAGATAGGTCTAGAAGTATCAGCAGTATCTGAAATCACTTCTTTAATCTTTGCCATGTACACATAATGTGCCTCCAACTCTTGATCATCGGCTTCATCATCAGTGTCATCACGCTAGTCAACTTCATTTGTTGTGAGTGGAATCCCTGCTTCTTCTTTCTTCGAAACAACATCTTTTCCTTGTGATATCCCAAATCCTTAACCCGTTTTGGCTTCTTGCATTCCCTAGCCATGTGCCAAAATCCCTTGCAATTAAAGCATTGAATCCCAGTCTTCTGCACAACTGGAGTGCCGACATTATCTCTAGCCCCAACTTGATTCGGCATCCTCTGATTATCATACCTAGCATCACGATCATACCTAGGTGCATGATCAACTTCCTTATATCTAGCATTGGATGATGATATGAGGTTGTTGTTGGTAGGTTTTTAGATCTTCTTAAAAGTTATGGTGAGTAAAGACATGAGTTCTTCAATCTTCTTGTCCCTTGAAGTTTGTTCATCATCGCTGTCTCTATCAGACTCGGTGTCATACTTTGGAGGTGGAGTGGGGACAATTTCTTTTGCTTTGTGTTTAGCAGTAGCTAAAGGTTTGGTGGATGAGCTTGATGACTTTGAGGAATGAGTAGGTGGTTGTTGATGGGGAACGGGTTTTGTTGAAGTTGCAGCCACAAAAGCAATAGAATTAGCAGACCGTTCTACTTTATCAGCCTTTAGTTCATTCACTTCATTTTGATGTTGTTTCAAGATATCCTAAAGTTTGTGATAAGAGATAGTCTTGATATCTTCCCTTTGTTTAACCAAAGTCACAAATCTCTGCCATTCCGGTTTGAGTTGAAGTAGAAACTGGACACTGGCATGATGATTGGAGATGGTGCACTGATTTCTGACAAGCTCATTCATCATTTTGTAGAATCTCGAGTAATATGAGTCAATAGATTCACCATCTTCGGATGTGAATTTTCCAAACTCCCAAAGTAGATTAGTCTCGAGATCTTGAACATTGATCGACTCACCTTGCTTCAATCGATGAATTGCATTCCACATTTCCATAGCATTAGGACATGCATCACCCGTGGAATAGATATCGTTATCAATCCCAGTGAGTATGTAGTTAACAGCATCAGCTTTAGCTTGGAGGAGTTTCTTTTTCTCAGCAGGACATGTATCGAAATTCTCCATAGCTCATGTAGTTGATGAAGTACCATCCTCTGCTTGTGTGGTAATGGGTCTGAATTCAAAAACTGGAGGTGGATTCTCAAGGCAGTGACGAAGAGCAGTTCGGTTCTCTTTTCCGTCGAGAAATCTGAGAAAATGAGATCTCCATTGAACGTAGCAACCGGCAGTGAGCACAGGTGGATTACCGTTGTCACCTTGTTCCAAACGAATTTGATTGGCAGTCGCATTGCTGATGTTGTTGTTAGACATTGTAAATATGTGTGAAAGGATTAGGATCTTAGTGGATGTGTTGTGATTGTTGTTGGCGAAGAAAATGTTAAAAATCCCCTAAAAAATCTTCTCAAAGAAACCAAAAATTCTCCAAGACCGAAAAAACACACGAGTTCGAAATTTTTCGCAAGGAAAAATTTATGATACTCTAAATAATTCTCACAATCTTTCACTTTCTGATAAACTGAGTTTCAGAGTAAATCCACTTTCGTAGATATCCAACTTTTGGACAAATATGTTGAGTTTCGGAGAAATCTTAAGTTTCAGAGAAATGCAACATTCGTAACAATTAGTTTTCGTATATCTCCAACTTTCGGAAGCCCAGCTTTCGGAAGAACCACTTTCGTAGTACTTAACTTTCGTAGAATAGAACCTTTCGCATAAACAAAGCTTTCGCAGAATACAGAACTTACGCAGGAATCCAAACTTTCGTAGAATTCAAAACTTTCGCAGGAAACCAAACTTTCATAGAATACAGAACTTTCGTGGAATACAAACCTTTCGTAGGAAACCAAACTTTCGTAGAATACAAAACTTTCGTAGGATACAAAACTTTCGCAGAACTTTCATAGAACACAACTTTCGGTACTTTTGGAGAAATAACTTTCAGAACAATACCAAATAATGTCTTATGAGGAACTTTCGGAAGAACAGCTGTCTTTCGGAAGACAACTTTCGAAAAAAATGTTTTCAGAACTTTCGGAGTATAGTATGGAAAATCCCACTTTCGTCGAAGCTACTTTCGTAGATTTCACTTTCGTCAAACTCAAGATGGGCTTTCGTAGAAAACAACACTTTCTTAATTTTTTAATAAACCCTCTTACGAAACTTGTTTTAATGGCAGACAAAAAGCAAGTTTCTCGGATCAAACTAACCAAAAACGTGATTTTAAGCAAAAAATTGATCCAAATACCCAAAAAATTTGTGTTTTTAGCCAAAGAAACAATACCAAATCTCTACCACAACTATGTAGAAAATTTGTATCATGATCAAACCATAAAAAACACAAAAAAAAAAATTGGATCAAGGATTATGGATCAAATACCTCACAAAAATCAATAAGAACATAAACCACGAATCTTCAATCACCTATCCATTATAGGCTCTTGATACCAAATGTTAATCGAACTTCAATCCATAACACACAATAAAGATTATATTAATAAAGAGAAATAGATGAAGGTAGACAGAGAAAATAGAGAGAATTGGATGGTTAAATCATAACTAGAGAGAGAAAGTAATTAAGAATCAACACCCTCTTCCACATATGGAAGAGGGTATATATACCCCACGCCATTAAGGCTTTAGTAGGCTTGTTCATAGGCCGGGCTTGGCTTTGCTTGGGCTTACACTCCTAACTTATACAATATTAGCTTAAATACCAAGCCCGGTTAACCCGACTAACCTATTACAATACAAGACCAATAACGACTAAGATGACCTACTACATTCTTATTCGACTATATAAAATATAGGGCTAACATATCATTTTTATCAAATGTACATAACTTTAGCGTTTATCTAAGGATTATGTTTTATGCTAACTTATGACATCATCTTTTACAAGCTTCGAGTATCTATCCTATAACACGAATTTTCTTATCTTTTAACACCATTTATTAATAAAAAAATAGTCTCTTAAAGTTATTAAACTATTTAAGATTTATAAATTAAATGCTCTTATTTACAAGTTTTTCTTAAAAAAACTATTTTTCAAAACAAAATAAAATTAACAATGTTTAAAAAATAAAACTTCTAACTTTTTGTACTACTTAATGTACAAGTCTTCAATCTTTTATCGTGTACAATTTTAGTAAAGTTAATAGAAATTTATAAAGTCAATTCAATGTTTTGGTGGTATTTGGTTTTTATATTGTTTAAAAACACATTATATCAATATTGCACGAGAGGCTACCTTGCGATTTGAAACTTAAGTTTCATGAGTAAGTATGACAGTTTAAGAAATGATTAAATCTAAGAGGAACATAACATACCTTAGGTCATCCACTATAGTAAAACTTACTAAAGCTTTATGAACTGAATTTTTACGACATGTTAATAATAATTAGACCTTTTGAATTAAAAAATCCTTTTTCATTGTAGTATAAAATTTTTAGAACTTTATAATGGTTGCACACAAAACATGCATTAAATTGTAAAGAGGTCTAAGATTTAAGACATTTTCATGCCACCATTTTCAAGTTTTTTGACCTATTTTTAAACCTTACATAATGATAGCTATTATAAGTTCAGGTTGAAAAAGTGTATTTAAATAAGTAACGCTATGCTTTAGAAAAATTACAAACAAATATATATCCAAATAAAAAACTTACAAACAACTATTTTAGTAAATAAAAACATAGAAAACAAATACAAGTCAGGCCGATTGATAATGCATTAAAACAAGACTATAATAAAGATTATATTTACAAACAACTATTAACCAAATAAAAAAAAGTTAAACGACAACCATAAGTCATACCCATCTATCGGACGGGTTTTACCACTAGTATATATATATATATATATATATATATATATATATATATATATATATATATATATATATATATATATATATATATATATACATTATATATAAGAGGAGGGATATGCCACATAAGCAGCCATTAATCCACGTCAGCATCATTCGGGTCATGTCCCTATACCCGGCTTATATTCATATTCAACATAATTCTTGCCAATCTTTGTATTCGTTTTCCCAAAACCCTAATCGATTACGAGATGAAGATTTAATGCTACAATCAAAGTAATCAAAGTCAGGGTTTATACATAATTTTTGTTCTTGGATCCAATCAATTAAACAGCTAAAAAACAACCAAATGAGGATGTCTTATTATCAGGTATTTTCAACCTAATTTTCCCTTAAATTAATCTTTTAATTCAAGTAATTATCAAAAGAATTAAGGGTTTGATGATTCTTGGTAGGCTTAAATTAATCTTTTAATTCAAGTAATTATCAAAAGGTTAATTTTACAATAATTGAATCTTCTGCAGGTCGCTCTGCTTCATATATTAGTAGCCCGTGATTAGGAGCTACGAACCCTTTCAGTTCAGGTAATAATAAAAAGTTTGATTTGTGCATTGTATGGCAGCGTTAATATACAAAGATGCATTTTGAGAGTGTATTTTAATTATATTTGTGCATTGTATGCATTTTGAGAGTGTATTTTACAATAAATGTAATACATAAACAGTTGCATCCATATTTGTAGATGAATCGACTACAAGCTGAATCAAGAGTTTCTCAGTCTAAGCTGCTGAGTAAGAGAGACTGAAATTCATTTTTTCCCTTATCTTCAGTTGATTCTGAAACTAAAGCATTACACCCCTGGTATCCTAATGGACAAAGCTTGGTGAGTTATTCAGACAAATCTTGGTGAGTTATTTGGTAAAAAACTAATAATCTGCATTTATCAATTCATAATCGTGTTGTTCTTCATATGTAGTTACAATCTCACATATTTGATATCTCATATACAATAGAATACAAATCATGAAGCTACAAAGTATGTGCTTATGGAGGCGTAATTGGAAGAAAAGAGAAGGGAGACCAAACAATCTTTTTAAATCCTCAAGATAAATTTATATAAAGAAGAGAGCCATGACTTTTTTCACATTTAGAAAGAATTAGAGAGAAAAGAATGGAAATATTTATATTTTTATATCAAGTGATTCAGACTGTGTGTTTAATTGTTAGTTTGTAGTGACTCTGAATGCTTAATTTTGGTTCGCTTTATCGTACGATTGAGGTAATCAAGTGAGTTTGTTTGAGTGATAATTTTTAGTGATTTGATTAGTTATACTAACGACCTGAATAAGTAATTAAATTCGCCAGCTGGTTGATTGCTAATTCATAGTAATTTGTAATGCTCGGTTTATGTTTATTAAGTTTGTGTTAGTCTGTAGTCCATGTTAGCTGAATCATGTATATTTTTAGTCGTTTTTTTTGTAAAAACAAGTGGGTGTGTTTGATTGTTTCCCTATTTGATTAGTCATCCTCTTAATCTTATTTCCGGGTGGAAATCATGTTATGTCAAGTTCTGTTTATCTACTTCGAGTTAAAATGAAGAGTATTTTCTTAAGGGTAGCTGTCAGTTCCCTAATGAGACAAATGGGAAATTCTCGAGGTTTGATATCGTGCTTAGTTTCTTATACAGTTTTACTTTCTGTTACAAGCACTCTTCTCAGCTTCACATTTTGTTGGCAACATGTCGTCTTTTATTTTGCAACTCTTTATCACAACAGAATTATGAAATACTGCATGATTTGCTGTAAAAAATTTGGAAGGTGGCTAATATTATTCTTACTTGATTTTTAGATAATCGTAACCTTGACGGGTGGATATGGAATCATTGAAGCTCAAAAGTTTGTCGAATAGGGTCGAATAGAAGGATAGTAGAACCACTCTTCGGCTTTGATGCATGAACAAGCTCAAGAAATGTGCTCTAAAGGTATGAGTTTATGCAAGAAGTAAGTTAACAATGGTTTCATATTGTTTCCCTGTTTTCGACACTTAGGGGTCGATTTGGGGTGATAAGGAAACGAGAGTGCTCGTCCTGATGCACTTTTTTGAGTGAAAAGTACGATCGAGATTATGGCCTAAAAGCCCGACAAGATCCTCCATATAATCAAACTAATCCCTTTGTCAGTTATTATCATGCATGCCCTCCATATAACCCTTATGATGTTCATGATTACTCGAATTAGATAGCAGGACTACTTTACATACAGTCACTTTATATAATCAGAATGCATACCTGTGTTTAATATACATAATTTCTAAAAAATGAGTTATCGATGTACTTATAACTAAAAGGATTTATTTTTTGCATTTGTTCATCTGAAGATGGACTCTTATAGAACCATCTGTGGTTTTCTGCAGGCAGCAATAAAGATTTTAGCGCGCCAGTTGGTCAGGTTTAGATAACAAATAGCTAATCTACAAAGTAGTCCAGCTAAATGAGAGGCATAGCGACCCATAGGTATATCATCAAATGGGAACTTCGTTGTTATAATAAAGTAGGGTAAATGTTTTATGGTTTTGTTAGAGCCCAGCAACTTATTTTCAAGGGTTTTTCGGATACTGACTTTATCTCTTCATATTTTAAACTATTGAATACTCATTATAAATAGGTGGTTCGTGAGCTAACTGATGTCATAATCATGCTCAGAACCAGTGATGTTGTCAAGACATTTAGTGGAAATGCACATTTATCGGTAGGATCAAGTACGAGTACTGTTGCTGGCATAAATGGAAGGGTTGTTGAAGCTGAATTTCAGGCTGGTGATGGTGGATATCCTGGTTGCTATACATACAACTATAGTAAACGTAACTTCAAAACAGATCAAACACAAGTCTTGAAGGTTTATTAACATCATAACAATTATATAAAACCCTAAACGAGATCAAAGCACACATATAGCGGAAGCAATTTAACAAGATCATAATAACAAAATTATAATTTATCAAATTAGGGTTACATACCTTTTAGCTAGTGAAGATCCACAAGATACAGAACGAAGCACCAAATATAGATAAAACCTTATCACCAAGATATAGTCTAAAGTAAGACTATATTACGTTCTTGTACACACGTAATACAACGAGCTAACCGTGATTCTAGCATGTGTAAACCGAGCTTCAATATCAAGTGGAAAATCTACCCAACAACCCTTAGAGGGCTAGGACTGGATTATTTCTAAATCAAAACCAAAAGATAAAAGTAACCCTAAAAAAGGTGTTTTTCCTTTGGTGTTGATCGCAATAGTTAAACCAAACAAATCACACAAACAAAACAAAACCCTAAGGTGCGTTTGGTTTGTTGATCGCAGGAGGGAGAGAAAGAAAGATTATGGGGTGAAGAATTATGAGAACAAAGGGGTGTTTATATACGCCTAAACAATCTTAGAGTCCAAGTAATAAACCAATAAAGAAATAAATTTTTCCTTCCTTTTTCTTTGTCTCCACCGCTGGCCAAAGCCCAACCCATGGGGTTTTTCAGAACCTTCTCAACTCTTATATTTTATTCCACATTAACCGTTAAGTCCTTATCTCTTAAACTTAATAACGGTTAAATGTTAAAGCTCGATTTAATTTAATAAACATATAAATATATTTATTAAATAAATTAAGTCTTTACATATTGTGTGCAATCCCGTAATCCCGAGTTCGATCCTAACACACGACTATTTAAATTTTCCATAAACGTTCAGCTCCCACTTGGACAAATTTCGAATATCGTGATTACATTGACTAGCATCTAGTCACACTAGCAATGTATCTAGTACAACTCGAGTAAGGTTTCTTGGATAAAACCTTTTAATGATTCATCATTATTATTATCCTTTCGTTTCTAATACAACGTTAATAAGGATATGGATCTTAGTCATTCCTTTCATTAACCATTCTGTTTCTCGTTCATCAGATTCAAGTAAGATTACCAAAACTTCTAAACATAGTTTAGAATGACTTTGGGTACGGCCATACAAACATCGTACTAATCCTACGAGGGGCCCAGCTGTATTAAACTACAAAATATATTTGAAGGAAACAAATTCCATATTGACTACAAGCAAAACTTATGAATTTTGAAACACTTCTAAAAATAACCCTTATAGATACCAGTTACGTTTAGCGTTAGATTATTCCACACAAATGGAAAAGATTCACATCAGTTTCCTGGTATCTCAGGTCTGAGGATAACTATTTATGATATACTTAACGACAAAGATTCATGAAGTATAATCATATAGTTGGGATAAGTCCAATATTCGATTCATCTAATATCATCTAAAATCGATCAATATACTTTCAAGTATACTCTATCACAATTTCGAATTGTCTAAGTTTAATAATATTCCCATATTATTAATCGACAATGGACATTTAACATAACAATTTATTCATGGATTAAAACATGTAAAATAGGATACAAAATTAAATAACAAGAATAAACGAAACCCAATCTTTATTCCATTAAATAATAATGTCTTAACATCCTTTATCCAAATACTAAATAGATCAATGCATGAAAAACATGGTTGATGCATCATGCCTCTAGTAGTGACCTTCATACTAGTTTAGCAAAGCATAAAACAACCAATCTTGACCTATTGGAATTTTGAAAATACTTTTTTTAATAATTCAATTATTGAAGTTGTGCATTCAAATAGTTTGATATTGCCACATGGTACCATAATTGTGAAACATCCCTGATCACTAATTTATTATACTAAACTTCCAAAACACATTTGAAGTTCAAAGTATTCTAATTCTTTAATGTATAATGCAACTTTAATCAACATGTCATCTCCAAAGATCCCATGATTAATATTGAGTGTTACCTCAATTATATCTTTTCAAGTTTTTACAACTTGTCATTAAAGATATAAATACGTTACCTATAATATCTATTATGTAATGTTTGATTCCAACCAAACCTCCAAGTTTGTTGGTTATGATAATTTGCACAACTATTGACAAATTACTCATCTATAGAATATGGAAGCTAATCCAAGACAGGCTGTTACTCCATATCTAAACATATTCTTTCAGAATATTTATTACACAAGTTATTTAATAACTCTCAAATATATTAATATATTCAAAACATCTTGCTTTTAAGCATGATATAAATACAACATGATACACATGAAAATTTCTCAAACCATATTTAGATTTATTCATGTTCTAAATATCCATATAAACTTATTACATGGCATATTACGTTGTATTTCTACCGCATAAATAAATAAATTTATTTGTTCCAAGGGTATATATTATTTTTTAAATCTTCAAAGCAAAATTTCAATTCAAATCTAAACCAAATCATCATTTAATTTGAATGAAATTCACTTTCTTATATGTCTATTCGACACATATATTTTAAGAAAATAATCATAATACTCCCACTAGCTTTTAGGAATACTTAGAAATCATTTTATTCAAATTTAAATCCAATCTTGATTTCAAATTAAACATAAGAATAATT
Source organism: Glebionis coronaria (assembly GCA_025667525.1). Classification (NCBI taxonomy): domain Eukaryota; kingdom Viridiplantae; phylum Streptophyta; class Magnoliopsida; order Asterales; family Asteraceae; genus Glebionis; species Glebionis coronaria. The sequence goes on from JANFOE010001157.1 coordinate 99,714, forward strand.
TCCTAGATGTCTGCATTTATCCAATGATGAATAATTGCACTTCATACTTTTCAAAGATTTATTTTTGAATTAATAAACTACTTTCGATTACTTAAGTTCGTGCTCAAGTAGTCATTCAAGAAAGAGTTCATATATATTCAATTTGTCAATTAAAATATGACCACCAAAATCTTTATATATTTTATGCGTTTAAATAAAGAACATTCAATCACAATTAATTACTTAAATGTGATTAATAATTGAAAGTCCTTAATCAATGCTAGAAACCCTAAACTTAACTAATCAACACAAGGTATTACTTTTCAAACGTAATCTTATTATTGTATAATAAAGAATTACAAGTGTTATGGATAACACCGTTTGATGACAATGTGTTGTGCACACTTTGAAAACCTATAAACCCTAACTTATGAATACAGTTGCAGTTGTTTGATTCTATAAGTTCCAAGCAATAATGTTATGAATATACTCAAAGTGTTGAACATTAATGCATGGATACACATCCTATTTATAGTGTTACGAGATTGACCTAAATAGTACTTGATGGTGACTACACAAGCTTTCACTTTTCAGACATCAGTCACATGATGCTCTTCTATTCTTTGTAGTCTTCCATTATGCTTTAAGGAAACAGTTGTCAAAACAGTTTCCTTTTTCTTCATAGTCTCGAACACACAAATGGCATGTCCAAAGTGTGCTGAGTGTTAACAGGGTATTGCCACCCCTGTTAACCCTCAACCCCTCAGAGTCCCTGATACATCTTGGCTGTAATCCATCACAGCCAATGAGTATGTCTTCAAGTAATCTTTGACTTCCTTGACAATGTCTCTGACATGGACTCCTCTAAGGTTGCTCACAGAGACTTGGATCTTTGTAAGTCTTGCGATACTTGCCTGCCTCCTAGGCACATGCAAGGGACTATCTAACAGCTTAATTATGTTTAAATCTATGATCAGGGAATCTAACAAGTTTAGATTCCCAACAATCTCCCCCTATTTAAACATAAATATTGCTAGATCTAACTAAGTTAAGGTAAGTGAGTTAACAGCTTCTTCTTACTCATAACAGATCTAAACAAACATACCTCATGATTTTATTAATACTTAAAGGAAATTACAAGTACATTACAAAAGTAAAATAAAATGTGAAGGTAAAATTAGGCTGTGAATTTCTTCAATAGTCATCATTTTTAATCTTTTCTTCAGCTTCAGCTAAGTCAAAGTCTGTTATCCAACTCTTCCTGCAAAGTTTTTGCAAACCTTTTGGAATACTCTGTGTTGATCTTGAGTGACTTCTTGTGACAAAGTAGCTGAATTGTTGATGCTAAGCACAGCTCATCTTCTCTTTGAAATGCATACTGGCAAGCTCTGTTCATGAATGCCATTCCTCTTTCAGGCTCTGTGTATGTCTGACCATCAACAGGGCCAACTATACCATTGGGTAGGATCAAATCCCTGTGCATACCATCCACTTGAACATCATCTGTGACAAAATTTTCCTTAACAAGTTGAGAAACTCTTCTTCTTTTGTTACCAATATTTGGGGGTTCTTGTTCAAAAATCTGTGGCGGGGGATCTATCTTGAGTTTGGCAGCCGTTTCTTTGATCCAGGTAAACTTGGCCTTAATAGCCTTAAGCAGAAGAAAATTAGCCTGTCTAGTTCTTTTGGCAGCTAAGGCTTCAAGTTCGAACCATTCAGATAACCCAAGTGTCTTTAGCCTGAAGTTGTCAAACACATTCATGTTTCCCTGTTGGTTATCTCTCCACAAGATCATCTGTGGGGTGTTGGTGGATTTGTGAATGGTGTATTTGAACTTGGTTATCTTGCCAGGTGCATACCTGTTGTTAACGCAGGCATCATAATCAGCTTTGACTTTTCTAAGTGCCTCAGCGCGTTTAACTTCTATTTCCCTCAACCTTTGTTTTTGCTTTTCTCTTTCAGGTGGTGTCATCTTCCTTAGAGTAGCTTCATTCAATTCTTTAGCTGTCTTGAGTTCATTTAATCTCTTGAATTCCTCAACCTGTTTCTCTATTTCTTTAGGAGTTAAAGGAATCTCATTGGAAGGTGTAAAGGTTGAAAATTGGGAAAGGTCTGTGGTGGATCCTCCTGTCTCTAGCATCGCAGCTATCTTCTTTAGTTTGGTGTCTGTGTCAACCAAAACTATCTCCTTTCCTTTCTTCGAGACAGAGGATTCTACACTTATGTTATTCAAAACATCAGCTCTTCTGATAAATGCTGTCTGAGCCTGAGTTTGTATTTCTTTGGGAAGGGAGCTAACAGTGAACTTTAGTTTCTTGGTAGCTGGTTCACCATCATCCCAGACTCGCTGGTGTTAACCAAAGCCAGGGACTTTGATGAATCAGCTCCATCTTGATTCTGTTGCTCCCCCTGAGTGTTATCCTCATCATCAGATATGTTAATAGGTGTGATGACTTGGAGGGGGACAGGTGTAATGGTGTTGTCAGCTGATGATGAGCCTTGTTTAGCAGATTCAAGGTTAAGTGTTGTTTCCTTCTCCCCTCACGTTCATCCCTCTTACGCAGACGTTTGGATGAACGTGTTTGAAAATGCCTTGAAATTTGTTCAACAGAGGCAGCCATAGCACGTTGCCTTTTCCTTGAAGCCCTGGCAATCTTTAGCAAAAGGTTGCTGTTTCCATTAGTGTTGTCCTGAACTTGAGTAACAATGAAGTTTGCATGACGGTATTGCCTGTTGCGAATAGCTTCAAATTGTCTGTGCATAGTCAGCTCATGTTCATGGAATAAGGCAGGGACCTCTGAGTCAATTACATCCTTCATTCTTGTGGATAGGTGACTAAGTCCTTGTGATATACCTTATCGTGCACCATCCTTGATGGGTTCAGTAACTGCCTCAGCAACAGCCTTTTGGATGATCCTTGGAATTGTGACAGTGAAGTTATGCATTTTAGACTTGATCACATCCAGCTTCCTTGATAAGCGTTCAATGTCGGATTGATGATGAACAGGCTGAAGATTATGTATGTTGAGGCTTTGTTGAGCATAATCATCCCCCCTTGGTAAAAGATCAAAGTTGGTTTGGGCAGGATGATCAAACATTAGAAATTCAGCTGTGGGATCATAGACTGGGCATTGGAAGACTGTTGTTGTGGAGGTAGCAGAGTTTGGAGTAACAAAAGCATCCTTGGGAGGAGGAGTATTATTTCCAGCTGGGGTGGACACAGCTATTTCCTTGGGAGGAGAGACAAATTGTTGATCTTCATCATCTTCTTCATCCTCCTCCTCAAACATCCCTACAGGGATTTCATCTTCAGGCATTGACTCAAGATCAGAGACATCATCCACTAATGACAGCATTTCTTCATCAATATTCAGCAGAGGCTCGTCGTCATTAGGTTGGTCTTGAGTAATTGTATCAGCCTCTTTCTCCTGTTGTACCTGAGATTTAGTGACTGGCTGTACAATTTCAGCCTGCAAATTGTTATAATTAGTAACAGGGAAAAAAGTAAGGGGAATGGTCGCCATTTCGCTGTCCAGAGAGGCTGAGGGTGATTACTCAGCCACTCCAAAGGATAAATCCTTGGAATTCATTTAACTGTGAAAAATATATGGTTAATGATCGCCATTCGCTGCCCCTAGGAAAGCTTAGTGTGATTATTCAGCCCCCCCAAAAGGTTAAAACCTTTGGGACTCTTTTGATTGTGAAACATATGTTGTTTATGGATCGCCATTCGCTGCCCCTAGGAAGGCTCAGGGTGATCATTCAGCCCCGCCCAAAAGGTTAAGAAACCTTTGGGACTCTTTTAAGAGTGAAACATATGTGGGTTAAGGTCGTCTTATTACGCTGTCCCTAGAAGAGCTGAGGATGATGATTCAGCTCTCCTAAAAGTAAAACTTTTGGGATTCTTTTTCTGAGGGAACCAAGAGGCTGTGTGAAGTACAACTGATTAAGGTTGAGACATATGTGTATCCAGGTTGTTGTTAGCCTGAATACTGTCTAGAGAGTGCAGGGTCATCGGGGTGCTTTATAAACACAAATGAATCATTCCCTGGTGCAAAGACAGGGTGTACAAAAGTCTTAAAGAGTTCTAAGTGCATAGACAGACTTCTATGGGTCGAGGATTACCCTAACTTCACCACTCTCTCCTACAGACAATTGAGAGTGGCTGCTTGTGAACCTCTAAAAATGCACATTGATTACCTGTGAGATATTAGCTGGATTAGGCTGGTTTCCTGTTGTCTCAGCTGACTTTGAGACACTAGCCCCTGTTGTTGGTCAGCAGAAGTATCTGATTCCACATGAGTATCTGGAACAGAGGAGGTGTCAGTCTTCTTTCCCTTGGCCTTAGCAACAGATTTTGTGTGGAAAGAAGAGGGGATTTTCTTCTTCTTAGGCTGTTGGCCAGAAGAAGCCTTGGACTTCGTAGTGTGCTGCCCAGAGGTCAAAGACTTAGACTTGCCAGACACACTAGAGGTATTCACCTTCTCAGAAGAAGGGAGCAAGGACTTCTCAGCTGTTGGTTGTTTGTTGGCAACGTTCATCATATGAGAGGTGACAGGGACATCTTCAGCTCCTATTTCTTTGTATATGGCACCTGTGATGCGGTAGGGCTTCAGAGCAGTCAACGCAGAGTTATGGTAGTTGTCTCCCAACAGGCTTTCAAAGATCAGCGACAAGAAGCGAACATAGCAGATATTCTTTTCCCTGACTTGATTTTTTCCCTTCAGCTGTTCTACAAGGTTGGAGAAGAGAATGCTTCCAACATCAACATCAGCTCCCCAGATCAGCTCATATGCTATAGCTTGATTGTTAAAGGACATCTGATCTTGGGATCCCTACATTCCTCCCAGGGATTTAACAATGTGGCTGAAGAAGACATGCCACATGGGTGTAAAGTACTTAATCTTCAAAGGAGATTTTGAGAGGACCTCAGCGGGTGTAAGGGCAGGGTTTACATCATGGAAGGGTTTGAGTGTGGCAAGGGCATCTTTAACAGCCTTTTTATCAACAACCTTAAGGCATTCATCACCATGTTTCAATCCAGCCACACTCGAGAAATCTTTAAGTGATAAAGAAAATGGGTGTTCATTGCATGAAAGGCTAAAGGTTATTGTGTCATCTACCACTTCAGCATAGTACCCCGAATTCCCTAAGGTATTCTTGGTAGAAGGTGGTTGGGGATTTGGTGAAGGCTTCACTTAAGTCACAATTTTGCATGAAGTTTACTAGATTTGAGTAGGTGTCATTAGGAGCCTTGATCCATCCAATAGAGTTGTTTGAGGCGAGGATGCTTTCGTTGATCTCGAAGTTCACATTTGCTGCCTTGGGAACGGAAAAAGCCATGGATTCAAGGTCGAAGGTGAAAGAAAATGGAGGATGGTTTGAGAGAGAGAGAACTTAGAGAGAGAAATAGATTTGTGAAATAAGAATGGTGGTGGGAGAGAAGAGACGAGAGACAATATATATATTCAAACTAAGTAAACAGTTATTCAACCGCATTAAATGCAAAGTGAGAAAATGACTGCTCAAGTGGGTCCCTTGACCTTTCAAAACTTATTTGTCTCCTCATTATTCGAAAAATAAATGATTAAATATTCGAGAATGTTTTTTGCATTTACTTGGAAAGTAACTACCTAGTTTCATGTGAAAAACATATAATATAGAATCAATCATTTAATGAACACATTTAATATCAAGCCACGGGCTTTGAGATATTGAGCATCCCTAGCTCAGCAACTAGCCTGTTGAACGAAGGTTCAGCCAAAGGCTTTGTGAAGATATCAGCTAGTTGCAGCTCTGTGGGAACAAAATGCAGCTCAATATCTCCCTTCATTATATGATCCCTGATAAAATGATACCTGATATCTATGTGTTTGGTACGAGAGTGAAGAACAGGGTTGTTGGATATGGCAATGGAGCTGGTGTTGTCACAAAAGATTGGCACTTTGTCATATAAAATTTCATAGTCAGCCAATTGACTTTTCATCCAGAGCACCTTAGCACAACAGCTGGCTGCAGCGACATATTCTGCTTCAGCTGAAGACATAGCCACAGAGTTTTGCTTCTTAGCACTCCATCCAACCAATTTTCCTCCTAGGATTTGATAGCTGCCTGAAGTGCTTTTCTTGTCAATACAACATCTAGCATAGTCTGAATCTGAATAGGCCTTGAGATCAAAGCCTGATTCCTTGGGATACCATAGACCTAGGGATGGTGTTCCTTTGAGATACCTGAAAATTTTCTTAACAGCCACTAGATGGGATTCTTTTGGGTTAGCTTGGTACCTTACACAGAGACATGTGGAGAATTGGATATCAGGACGACTAGCTGTCAGATACATGAGTGACCTAATCATGCCTCTATATAAAGTCTCATTAACAGAGACCCCTGACTCATCAGGGCCCAAGTTGTTGGGTGGAAGCATGGGGCATTTCACTGATGCACAATCAGCTAAGTCATATTTTTAAGTAAATCCTTAACATACTTTTCTTGACAAATTGTAATTCCCTTAGGACATTGTTTAATTTGAAAACCCAAAAAGTAAGTTAATTCACCCATCATACTCATCTCATATTTCTTGGTCATTAATTTAGCAAAACGTTTACTAAGATTGACATTTGTTGACCCAAAAATGATATCATCCACATAAATCTGCACAATGATGAAATCACTCTTATCCTTGAAGGTAAAGAGTGTTTTATCAATAGAACCCCTGACAAATTTATTTTCAGTTAAGAATTTAGAAAGAGTTTCATACCATGCTCTTGGAGCTTGTTTCAGCCCATACATGGCTTTGTGTAGTCAGTACACATGGTTGGGAAACTCGCTATTCTCAAATCCTTCAGGTTGTGCAACATACACTTCTTCAGCCAAATCACCATTGAGGAATGCACTCTTTACATCCATCTGGTACACAGTGAAGTTCATATAAGCAGCATAAGCCAGGAAGATTCTGATGGCTTCAAGTCTTGCAACTAGAGCAAATGTTTCATCATAATCAATTCCTTCAGTATGAGTATACCCCTGTGCCACCAGCCTGGCCTTGTTTCTGATGTTCCCAATTTCATCCATCTTATTTCTTATAGATCCATCTAGTGCCTGTGATATTCTTTCCAGGTGGAGCTGGCACTAGTGTCCATACTTTGTTCCTTTTGAACTGATTGATTTCTTCTTGCATAGCAGCTACCCATCCTTCTTCTACCAGAGCCTCAGCTACTCTTTTAGGTTCAATTTGTGAGAGAAATTCAGCAAAGAGACATTCATTGGCTGAGGCAGACTCTGAGTCATGAATTCGCTGTCTAGTTGTAACCCCTGCATTAGGTTCCCCAATAATGTTGACAAGAAGAATGTGTTGATCTCTTGACCACTTATTTTGAGGAGCTGGGGACTCAAGGACAGGAACACTTGTGGGTACAGCTGGTACAATTTGAGTTTCATCCTGCTGACTAGGAGGGCTTTCTTCAAAGACTACTTCAGTGTCAGAGTCTTCTTCAGCCATATCAAGAGGTACAACTTCATTATCAGCAGGAGATTCTACAGGGATTTGAAGAATTGGCGAGTCATCAATAGCATTAGAAGAAGAAGGACTACCAGAGGTATGTGGTTCTTCTTCATCAAGTTCCTGAGAGGTAGTAACTTCTATGTTGTGAGTAGACAGAGGGTCAAAGGCAGGAACATAAGGAGTGAGAGTGTTGGAGTGATGATGGAGATGACTGGTAGGTCTTGGTTCTGAGAACTCGTCACTTGGGAAATCACATTTTCATTAAAATCAATTTCATCACCCTCTGTTCCTGTTCTCTGTATGACTTCATCATCTTCATTGAATCTGACATGAAAGGTTTCTTCTACTTCTTGTCTTCTGATGTTGAATACTCTGAAGGCTTTGGCTGTTGGAGAGTATCCCAAGAAGAAACCATCATCAGCTTTTTCATCAAACTTTCCAAGTTTATCCCTGTAGTTGTAAATGAACACAAGGCATCCAAATACATGAAAATAGCTGACATCTGGAGATCGTTTTTTGAAAAATTCATAGGAAGTTTTACCATGTCTTTTGACAATGATTGATCTGTTTTGTGTGTAGCAGGCAGTGTGGACAGCTTCTCCCCAAAATTGCTTTGGTAAGGCTGCACCATTCAACATAGTTCTGGCTGCTTCAATCAAAGTCCTGTTTCTTCTTTCAGCCACACCATTTTGTTCAGGGGTGCCAGCTGAAGAGAAGTTCTGTGAAATCCCTTTTTCATCACAAAAAGATTCAATTTGATGATTCTTGAATTCAGTACCATTATCACTTCTTAGAGCTTTGACTCTAACATCATTCATATTTTCAACCTATCTGATGAAGGACATGATGGTATCAGCTGCATCACTTTTCCTTATGAGGAAGAACACCCATGTGTATCTTGAAAATTCATCAACAATGACCAAGGTGTATTTGTTGTGATTAATGGTCTGAGGTTTGACAGGCCCAAACAAATCCATGTGAAGGAGATGTAAGAACTTGTCAATAGAGAATGATTGCCTAGTCTTGAATGAAGACCTGTGATGCTTTCCTTTGACACAGGCAGAACAAGTCTTGTCTTTAGAAAACATTACTGAAGGTAGACCAGCAACCAGGTTTTGTGTGGCTATCTTGTTGATGTTCTTGAAGTTCAGATGAGACAGTCTTTTGTGCCACAGCCAATTGACACTTTCAGAGGCTTTAGCAAGAAAACAATTTGAGCTGTCTTCAGAGCAAACAACCATGTTGATGACATAAAAATCTCTTCTTCTAGGTGCAATAAGCACAACATCATTGTTTTTGTTGAATATGGTTCCCTGAGTCTTAGTAAACAAAACCTTATAGTCAGCATCACACAATTGGCTGATGCTAATAAGATTGTGTTTAAGACCATTCACATATGCAACCCTGGTAAACGTAATTCCATTGCAGTTCACTGAGCCATATCCTTCTGTGTCACCTGAAGAGTTATCTCCAAACACCACTTTAGGACCTGGCTCCTTTTTGTATCTGTGCAGGTATTGTTGAATCCCTGTCATGTGTCTAGAACAGCCACTGTCTAGATACCATACTGATTCCTTGAGATATTTCTACACAGATACATAGAAACAGGTTAGTTCTTATGGTGAACCCACTTTCCAGTGGGTTCCCTGAATTGCTGATTAGCAAGTCTTGTGTTCCTGAAGAACTTTTAGCGTTGGGAGGGACAATTCACTGTTTCATGGGTATAACTTCCACAGATATCACACCCAGGGAAGTCACCACACTCGTCTGAGTGATGGTCTGTGAATCCATAAACTTTACAGGGAGGATAAGGTCTGTAGTTTCCATGTTGTCTTTTGGAACCCTGTGGTCTATCCCTAGAGGGTGTCTGAGCTCTTTTAGCTGCCATGTGTCTGTCATGATCTAAGGTCATGTGGTGAGTGTTTTTACATACATTGCAATAAGGTTTGATTAACCTTTCCCCTTTGGGTTCACCTAGGACTGACTTAGGTTCATGCGAAGTAGAGCATTCAGCGGAAGGCTTTATGTGTTGTTTCAAGAGTTCTACTTCTTTCATTAGAGACAACAGGCGATCTTCAGTGGTAGGGTCAACCTTATTCACAGCTTTAGTAGTGACAGGCTTAAAAGCAACTTGTTTACCAGTTTTTTTAGCAGGCACATGAAAAACTTTAGCTGGAGGTTTCTCAATATCTGTTCTAAGTTCACCCTTAGCAGCTCGAGAAGAACTGCTAGGTTCAACTCCAGAGAGTTTGGGCAAAGGTGGTAACTCAGCCACATCTTCAGAGACAGTGTCATTAGTCAAAGTGGTATCTGACATATGAATAGTCTCTGTAGATTTGAAGACAATGTTTTTGGGTTTGGTGAGAATTCTCAGCTTATTTTTCTTAGCAGATATATCCCTTTTAATGTCACCAGGCACTTCATCATTAAGCAATTGATCTATTGTTCACCTAGCACACAGCCATTTTTCAATAACCTTGTTTAATCAGAAACTTGATCATTTAAAGCAATGTTTTTCAAGGTTAACCTAGTGACTTCATTTTGCAGGGATATTTTCTCTAAATTAACCCGTCTGAGAGTTTCACATTCAGATTTAGCATTTAGCAATTCAGTTTTAACAGAGTGAAACTTATCAAGTAGGTTCTTTCTTTGTTCCTCAACAAAGTGTAAATCAACAATGGTGTAATCAAGGACATGCTTGCGTTCATCACTATCAGACATAGATAAAAGCCTGTGTACCTTTTTCATTGTGATGTCAACCCATTGTCCTGATCTTGCATCACCTTTTCCAACAGCTGGTTCATCCTCAGCTATAGCCATGAAAGCCCTGACTCTAGTAGTATCTTCCTCATCTGAAGTCAGTGGCTCATCATTCCAATCATAAGCTTCAGCTACCAACCCTTTCTCTGTCTTTTTATCACCACCCTTCTTCTTAGACAGAGCTTCAAGCTTCAAATTCATTTGTTCTAACTCAGCTTTAAGTGCCTTGTACTTGTTTTTGTAATCCTTCTTCTCAGTGTCTGATGAATTGGATTGGTGAGATGAGTTGTTGTGTTGTTTGAACTTGTAAGGTTTGGATGAAGATGATGGATAGGAGGGTGAGGATGTCTTGGTGGAAGGACAGTCTTTTTGGAAATGTCCAAGCTTTCCACAGGCAAAGCAAGTTTCTTTTGACCTGTCAGTTGGTTTACTAGCTGATCCTATTCACCCTTATCTTTTAAAGAATCTTCTTTGGTTGGCTAGTAAGGCTCTTTCATGAAACTCTGCATTAAGGTCTGTCAAGAACTCTTGGCTGCTGCGGGTGTCTTCTTCAACATCAGAGTCGCTGTCATGAGGATGTGGTGTAGAGATCAAGGCTTTGGAAGATGCTCCTTGAACTACAAATCTTTCAGTCTCTAACTTGTAAATAGTATCGATCAGCCCTTCTTCATAATTATACTTTCCATAAAGCTGAGCTAAGGTGTCATTCTTGATTGAGTTATTAGCTCTCTGACTCTGATTCATACTCAACCACTTTCTTGGAAGGCTGTTGACAAATGTGGCATTAATCTCAGCTTGACCAATGGTGACATCATTCATTGCTAGGTCATTGAGAAGAATCTTCAGCCTTGTATAGGTTTGCTGAACCTTTTCACCTTCAAGTGACTTGAAGGCATTGAACTGAAGTCTGAGTGCCTGAATCTTTGTCTCTCTTGTTTCAGAGGGTCCTTCATGGCCAAGGATGAGGTCTGTCCACATTTTCTTGGCTGTGGGACACTGTATGACAGACTTCATGATATGTTTGGGAAGACAGGATATGATGATGCTTTTGAGACGTTTTTCTTGGTTTGCCAATTTTCTATCAGCTGGAGTCCATTGTTTGAGAGGTTTGGCAAGAGGTTTTTCTTCAGTGGAGGTAAGTGCCATGGGAATATAAGGACCATTTTCTAAAATTTCTAGAAGAAAAGGTTCAAGTCCATCGAGATACACAAGAAATTGACTCTTCCAACTGGCAAAATCTTCTTCATCAAAGACTGGTACACTTGTGACATGTGATCCACCTCTTGAGTCAAGAAGTTGAGTTAGATCATCGTCATTGGCAGGAGGGTTGAGTCTTGGTGAAGATGGTGTTGTAGAAGGTGAATGTGGTGGGTTAGAAGTTTTTGGCATGGTGGATCTTGATTATAAAACTGAGAACGATGTTTCTTGAAGGTTTTAATATCAAACACCGCTCTGATACCAATTGAAAGTCCCTAATCAATGCTAGAAACCCTAAACTTAACTAATCAACACAAGGTATTACTTTTCAAACGTAATCTTATTATTGTATAATAAAGAATTACAAGTGTTATGGATAACACCGTTTGATGACAATGTGTTGTGCACACTTTGAACAACTATAAACCCTAACTTATGAATATAGTCGCAGCTGTTTGATTCTATAAGTTCTAAGCAATAATGTTATGAATATACTCAAAGTGTTGAACATTAATGCAGGGATACACATCCTATTTATAGTGTTACGAGATTGACCTAAATAGTACTTGATGGTGACTACACAAGCTTTCACTTTTCAGACATCAGTCACATGATGCTCTTCTATTCTTGGTAGTCTTCCATTATGCTTTAAGGAAACAGTTGTCAAAACAGTTTCCTTTTTCTTCATAGTCTCGAACACACAAATGGCATGTCCAAAGTGTGTTGAGTGTTAACAGGGTATTGCCACCCCTGTTAACCCTCAACCCCTCAGAGTCCCTGATACATCTTGGCTGTTATCCATCACAGCCAATGAGTATGTCTTCAAGTAATCTTTGACTTCCTTGACAATGTCTCTGACATGGACTCCTCTGAGGTTTCTCACAGAGAATTGGATCTCTGTAAGTCTTGCGATACTTGCCTGCCTCCTAGGCAAAGGCAAGGGACTATCTAACAGCTTAATTATGTTTAAATCTATGATCAGGGAATCTAACAAGTTTAGATTCCCAACAATAATCTATTCATAATACATACATTAAATATGTGTACAATCTCGTCCATATAATTTCGAAACAAGTATTTAAACCACCACAATGGTCGTTTCCACCTTTCTTTGATGAATATTATCTTTAATTTCTAGTCAAACTATTTAAGATAAACCAAATCTAAAATTGATTATCTTGTTTGTACAACATCTATAACATTCATAGTATGAGTAATTTACCCAAGTCAATATTTGGTAACAAATCATAACGATTATTTGCAACTCATAATTCTCAGCATATTACTCGTATATCCGAGATATCCTTGCGAACCTATGACTTAAATTCCTTTATCTCGAGAGTTAGCATTAACACGCCTACCTCATGATAATTACTAGTGTATTTAAGAAGATTTATGTATTTTGTAATTTTATCTTTCAAGATCAAAACTCCCACTTGCTTTTAGTAACTTAAAGTTAATCTTTAAATACATAGCAAATAGATCAACACTCCAACGTTATCTATTTTTTAACTTTACATAATACAATGACAGTTCCTAACTCTTTATTTTCTAACTACCCACTTCATAAGTAGTTTAGCAAAATCTAAACTTCATTTAAGATACAACGTGATTCATCACATTCCATATATAATGGTATCTTATTAATCTTCTTACCTCAAGTCATACTCAATTTTCTAACCTTGATATCCTTTGGAAGAAAAAGAAGATATAGTTATCTTGAATCAATCATCATCATCATATTGAGAGCTCGATTCTCCTAATGAACATACCATCACAATGTTGTATTTCATTAGGGTTAATATTGTAAGTCATTCTAACAATATTTAAGATAAACATATATATCTTTAGGCTTACTTATATACCAACTAAATCATCTTAGTGGTATAATAGATTTCCTAACCATTTTGCATGCTTTATAACTCAAGTACTTCTTACACAAAGTCACTTCATTTTCATGTCTTTAAAACATAAAAGTTATAATTTTACCATACGTTTTAAGTCATTTGAAAATGACTCCATGTATATGTCTTAACAAAAAGAGATAATACATTAACGTCTTACTTTACATTATACGACTTTCAAGACTTTATGTTTGTGACTTTATACAATAAATCATAAACATGTATAACTAAAGTAATCATGAACACCACTAGGTTTCAACAATCTTTTCAAGTTAATTCACTACTCAGTCTATTTGTGTAATTCCAAGAATACATAAATATTTTACTTTAGTAGTATAAGATTACTCTATGTATTTATGTCATTCCAAGAGTAATCCATCTTTAAGAAACTACAAAATAATCCACGCCCGATCTCATGACATGTGGATATATTACCCTTGTGTTTACAATTTAATCCAAGCTCTCACATGACTAAATCAAAACAAGTGTTTCTTAATGTGAATGATATATATATATATATATATATATATATATATATATATATATATATATATATATATATATATATATATATATATATATATATATATATATATATATATATATATATATATATATATATATATATATATATATATATATATATATATATATATATATATATATATATATATATATATATATATATATATATATATATATATATATATATACTTTTAAGTAGTCTTTTAATCATATTGACACATGATCTAACTTTCATCTAATATTAATTAGATTGTTAGTCTCTTATCTTGAAGTCAAGAGAATCATATCTTTATGAGTTGTTTCTTGCACACAACATTCATTTCTCCCACTTGTGCATGGAGCAACCTCATATAATAGATAAACATCACGTCTAACGTTTGTCTATACAACATATGATTGTGTCATATATACTAGATTTATACTAGCTTTTTACAAGTATATGTAGAACCACTTAATCAACAAGAATCAATACATGACTATCCTTTGAAGATAATAGTGTCAATAATTCAAAAGCAATTATCTTAGAATTTCCTAGAGATAATTTGGGTTATTACCAAGACGACAAGTCTTGTAACTCCCACTGAATTAGAGAATGTTTTAATAGACTAAATTCAGTAATACAACATTGTAAATGTTTCATTATTGGTGAAACATATTAGTGTGTTGTCTACTTTCTTAAAACGCATTCATAACAATTACTTACACTTTTGAAAAACACATTCGTAACAATTTACTTGTAGTGTTTAAGAGTGTACTCTACTTCGTAAATGATGACTTATTCATCAATTGCTTTTAACTTGAAAGATTTTGCATGCAATTTCTTCCTTAAATAGGTCTACCAACCCCACAATGGTATGCAGTGCCTATAAATAGTGAAAGCACAACTACTAGATAAAATATGCTAGTTTACCTTTACACCAATTAGCGGTAACCATTCTTAAAATGTAATAACTCAAAATATGCACTTTCTTAACCATTAAAGTTTGTTATGAGTTATGTATAGAATTAGACATTTGAAAAAACCCATATGACTCCTTCTTCACTCATGGAAAAGAGTTTAGGTTTATCTTTTCATTGTAAATTGACTCTATCCTTAACCATACGGTTTGTAGATCAATAAATGAATAAACCACGTTTACGATGTAGCATTGCATTAATACATTGTAAAAGAATTTACAAAATCCAATTTTCGTATTTTCAATAATACCATTCAAGAAAATAAAATTACCCCGGTAATATTCATATAACCATAATATTTCCTTGAAAACTAGAATCCAAATTGACATAATTTCATCACATTAGTTGATCTGCTAGCAATAAAAGTATTCAAGATAGTAACTTGTCAAACAATAATTGACAAAACAATTTGCAATTTCTAGATTCTTTAGGGACTTACATTGGCAAAAAAACATTTTGCATTGTAAACATGTTTCATCCCCTCTTATGCCTTAGGTTTCTAGATCTCACTAAGTAACTTAATTAAGTCGACTAATCTAAAGAACGTGCAATCTCATTCAGTCATGAAGTTTTCTCTCCATTATAACATCGTCCAAGATCTCACATGACGACATTGTAACTTCAAGTGTTCGTCAATTAGATGGCATATGACTTAAATTTAGGGTATAAATTTCGATGTCAAAATCATGTATGGAGAAGCATGCATACATCTCCATAGCATAAGTTTAATAAAACATTTAGTAAACTTTTTTCACGAAACTAAATTTCTACATAAATTATGTTGAGGTATTGGTTTAAACCAATTTAAAGTATTACCCACAACGATTCACAACGTACTTCTCCTATAACTCGGCTAGATCACAAAGCAATAGCCTTATTCACTGTGTTTCGGATGTGAATTTGCGGTAAATCAACCTTAAGGTATGATGCAAATAATAATCGTAGGTAATTTCAGTTTGACGCACATGTGAGCCAGGAATTCGGTCAGCGACTAATGGCATAACACCTCCTTCCTTAACCGGGTACATGACCAGCGGTGTGTTATACCCACTTTATTGTTTGTCAAAAAGAGTAGGTCGTTAGATTATTATTGCAATTCACCAATCAACGTAATCTTATGTAATTCTGATCTCTAACAAATCTTTATTTTAATATGATTTAGTCCATATTATTTCTTTTCAAAAAAAAACCCTTGTTTATAACAATTCAACAATTTTAATATAAACATGTAAAAAAAACTAAATCATAAACACATAAGAACAATTTATATGTGCAATAAATCAAATAGCCACATGCACACGATTTATTCAATAATCATCAAATCTAGGTTTTCATATTTATATAAAAGTCTTCTCTAATTCAAGATTTATTGAATCAAATAAAGCAAGTAGCACATAAAATCATATAAACATATAATTTTACGATCCATGAAAACATGCACGTTATCATGGATTGTCCCACAAATCTTAACAATTAAATCTCTACGGATCATAACCATACACGACATAATAATTAATCATGCAATTTAATCTAAAATTATCCCATATGTAATTTATGGTTTCAAAACAATTCTTTTTATTATTAAAAATTCGGCCAAAACCCTAATTTTTAAAAAACAAAACCCTAATTTTAAGAAAACCTAAAAGAAATGTAGTTTTAACTCAAAACAATTATTAGTTAAAAAAACTTTAGATTTTCGATAATTATAACATGTTAAAACGGCTCTCGATGCCACTGAAGGTTTATTAACATCATAACAATTATATAAAACCCTAAACGAGATCAAAGCACACATATAGCGGAAGCGATTTAACAAGATCATGATAACACAATTATAATTAATTGAATTAGGGTTACATACCTTTTAGCTAGTGAAGATGCACAAGATAAAGAACGAAGCACCAAATATCGATAAAACCTTATCACCAAGATATAGTCTAAAGTAAGACTATATTACGTTATTGTACACACGTAATACAACGAGCTAACCATGATTCTAGCACGTGTAAACCGAGCTTCAATATCAAGTGGAAAATCTACCCAACAACCCTAGAGAGGGGCTAGGACTAGATTATTGCTAAACCAAAACCAAATGATAAAAGGAACCCTAAAAAAAGGTGTTTTTCCTTTGGTGTTGATCGCAATAGTTAAACCAAACAAATCTAAAAAACCAAACAAAACCCTAAGGTGTGTTTGGTTTGTTGAACGCCGGAGGGAGAGAAAGAAAGATTATGAGGTGAAGAATTATGAGAACAAAGGGGTGTTTATATAGGCCTAAACAATCTTGTAGCCCAAGTAATAAACCAACAAGGAAATAAATCCTTCCTTCCTTTTTCTTTGTCTCCACCGCCGGCCAAAGCCCAACCCATGGGGTTTTCTGGAACCTTCTCAACTCTTATATTTTATTCTACATTAACCGTTAAGTCCTTAGCTCTTAAACTTAATGACAGTTAAATGTTAAAGCTCGATTTAATTTAATAAACATATAAATATATTTATTAAATAAATTAACTCTTTACGTATTGTGTGCAATCCCGTAATACCGATTTCGATCCTAACACACGACTATTTAAATTTATATCCATAAACTTTCAAGTCTGGCAATTAATCGCCCTGGTGCTGAGAATATGAGACCTCGACAACTATCTGATTCCATCCATGAAGAAGTTGGGTAGGTTATTTGTCGTTGCGTATATCACATCTTCCATGTTATTTTATTACTTTTTCTGAATACGGATGAATATATGATATATTGAGTTTAAATGCGGAAAAATGGCCAATTAGCCAAAACGTAAAACTTTTTAGGCCTAGCATTTGAAGGTTATATTGAAGTAAATAGTGTGTCAAATATGATACTACAAATTATGTTATTCTAATGATTCTCTAATTTTTAGAGTAAACCGTTTTAGTAGGTTTAATAACTTTTATTCGTTACGGTTGCACTTTTGGTGCCTCTCAAACCTTTCTTCGTTTTTAAGAGATTGTTAGGAAGAAGGGACGATCCTAATCACGGGTTGAATTTATCTTTGAATTATGGTGATATTGCCATAAAATGCTATAAAATGATTTTCCAGCTATCACAAAATATTCAAAGTTTAGTTTTGAACCTACTTTTAGTTGCAGGAGTAACTTAAATGAAAAAATATCTGACATGCTTTGGGAAATAATCCGATCACCCAATGGCATAAAAAGCGTGATTATGGAAACCGTGGAAGTAGTCTGTCTGAAACTCTCGATAACAAAATAGGACGACGATGTTGAGTCCTCAGGTGGTGATAAAAAATGGACGCGTAAAAAATATGATCATCATAAATCGAATGTTGCATCAACCATTGAAGTGATTGACTTACACGATAATGAATCGAAAGAATTGTGGTTTACCGCAACTAATCAGTTTCCACCACCTATACCCCTTCATACGTTACCAACAGAAGAACTAAAGAAATAAAGAGTCCACCAATCACAAAAGGTATTGCAGAATAAGCCTTCTGGTGCAGATCACAAATTGCATGGAGATGATAGTGATGATGACCCTGATGCGCCTCCTGGATTTGGTTAAAGGGGTATCTTTCATTTGGAACTATAACTTCTAACAATCTTTTGATTCTGTGTAAAGGGGAATGTGACCCCGGTAAACTATATATAAAGCCCAAAACTCTAATAAGTACAATGGAATGTGGCAGAAGTACCACATTAACCTCAAACTATGCTTGAAAAACAATTAACCGGTTGACACGCCAATACGGATATCTACAACACCAATAAGGAAAACCATCTAAAAGTGAAAGGGCAAAACATAGCATTTAACATAAGACACATTCGGAAATTTGCCAATCGAGCACAAGAGCCAAGCTTTCTTTTGATTCGATGGACTATAAAATTTGAATTACCATACAAAGAATATTTCCAGTTGCTAATCTATATCCCTTACGGTTGAAGGTGACCGATACTTAGTTATACCATCACTTTGTTATTTTATTACGGCACCACCTTGCTTTAATATAAAATTTCACTCACTAATTATGATTTTGATATGACAGCGTTCATTTTATCAAGGAAAGACTACTGAGCATCTCAGATAATGTTAGGCATGCTATCATAATTGGCAACAGTGTTGGCTCCCTCTCTAAATCTAATGTTGTAATTCTGAGTAAATGAGTTAGGTATGTAATTTCCTGCTATATTCATTCTGTATAAATGAGAAACTTAAAAATTTGTGAAGTCACATGAGTAAGTATTGGCAGAAAACCCATAGTCACATACCTCACCAAGCAATTTAAGTCGCAATAATTCATGTATTTCTAAAATCAAACATACTAGAGATAAATGTTGTACCATTCTCCAGTAGACAATGCAACTTCTTTTTTTTAAACAGCCACACTGCAACTTAATAAATTAAAATGCAACTATAAATTAAAAAACATATTGTTTGAATCAGAATCTCTGAAATGGCCCAGCTTTGTAGTGTTTTATGATGTCAATGGGAAGGTGCTCACGTTCTCAGGAACATACACGTAAGTTCAACTGTGATAACCCCTTATGTTTTCATAACTTTGATGCTTCTTTATGTTGTTGTTATTCATTGTTGTGTCAAATTTGTTTCCAACATTTACAAGGTGATCATTCTAATATTTTGAAAGATTCTCAGCCTGACCTTGCCCTTACGACCTTTACTAAAGATTTCACATTTCAACACAGCCTGTTGTGACACGTTATCGACCTACCTAACATGTTGCTCATCTTACTATCTTTTAGTGTGTTCAGGAGGCTTGGATGGTAGACTTTGCATCTCCAATAGTGAAAAAGAGGTTTACAAGATTTAACAAGGATGGTAAGTAGCTTGATGCTAAGGTTCACCACAAGTACATTTATGATGGACAGTAACATATGTCCAAAGTTGCCTAGAGGACAAGCAAGATGCATTAGAAGTAACATATGTCCAAAGTATAGATCCAATTAGCGTACATAGCTCTTTATTTTATAAATAGGCCTCCGTGATCTGCCTGCAGGTCCTGATGTTGTCAAATATGTTAGAAATACGTTTTAACGTATATTAGAAGTATCGGTCACTCCACAATATTATTAATGTTGTAATAGCTCGTAGTTAATGAGTACTTATTTAGTTAAGTAAGAAACCGACCCATGGGCTTGTCATGGGTCGGCCCAAGCCCAATAGTGGCCTTGGATATAAATACCCCTTTCCACCATGGAAAGGGGTTGGTTGTTCATTTTCCATTTTGATCATTTTAATGAAAACACATAGTTCTCTCTCACTTTCTCTCACTAGTTTCTCTCTCTAGGAATCTTCAACCCACTTCATAGATTAACAAGATTATCAAGATTCTACATTTGGTATCAAGATCTATGGGATGATTTAAGGTAATGATTTGTGTTGTTATTTAGTTTTTGATTGTATTAGTGTTCTTTAAGAAGATCTATCTTGATTATTGGAGTTTTTGGTGATTTTCATGATTGGGATTAGTAGATAAGTATTGGGTTTTACTTATTTTAGTAGAAATCACAAAACGTTTTGGGTTATTTGGTAAAAATATGGGTTTGTTTCATCATTTATTTGATCGACTGCTACACGAAGAAGTTTCTGTTTCCCAGTAAAGTTCTGAACCAAAAAGTTCCGGATCAAAAAGTTCCGGATCAACAAAAGTTCCGGATCAAAAAGTTCCGGATCAAGGAAAGTTCCGGATCAAGGAAAGTTCCGGATCAAGACAAAGTTCCGAATCAAAAAGTTCTGAACCAAAAGTTCCAAATCAGTACTTCCGAACCAAAAGTTTCGGATCAAGAAAAGTTCCGGATCAGTTCTTCCGAATCAAAAGTTCCGGATCAAGGAAAGTTCCGGATCCAATCTTCCGAACCAAAAGTTCCGGATCAAGGAGTTCCGAGCCAAAATCTTCCGAATCAACACTTCCGAATCAACAATAGTTCCGGATCAAGGGATATTTTTACTTGTTTTTTCGACGATTTTTTAGAGGATTTAGTTTTGGTTTCTTACAACAAAAACTCAACACAACTCACAAACTTTACTTCACTGCTCGATCAACCGATAATCTTTGTCTCTTTGAAGTGATCAAAATGAATCCGAATTCATTAATGCCTCAAATGACATCACTCACGGATATTTTCGTCATTACGGGAACGGATAATCGCCCTCCAATGCTCATTAAAGAAGTCTTTGAAGCATGGCAAGGCCGTATGATGTCATACATTAAGGGAAAACCGACATATGGGAGGCTTATGGTCAAGTCAATTCTAAATGGTCCACTTGATTATGGTACCATCGTGGCTAACAATGTGACTCGACCACGGGAGTTTGAAGAACTTACACCAGCTCAACAACTTGTTGCCGATGCAGACGAAAAGGCTCTTCAAACCATTCTCCAAGCTCTTCCAATTGACATCTATCGAATGGTCAGTCAATATACGGTTGCAAAGGATTTATGGGAACGTCTAAAGGTGTTGCTACAAGGTACGTCTCTTACCAAACAGGAAAGGGAATGTCAGTTATATGATCTGTTTGATAGATTCACGTACAGCCCAGGGGAAACGCTTCACGACTACTACTTCAGATTCACTACTCTCATGAATGATCTGAATGTATATAATCTCGTGATTGCTCCATTCCAGGTTAACACCAAGTTTTTGACTACTTTACCTCAAGCTGAATGGGGTGAGTATATTACCGATGTTAAGTTAACCAGGGATTTGCATAAGTGCAATTTGGATCAACTCTATGCTTTTCTTCAGCAGCATGAGAAACATATGATCATGCACCATTCGCCTCGAGGTATGTACCCTGATTATTTAGCTTTGATGGCGAATCAACCAAGCTTGTCATACAACAACACTCCTTATATCATGGGACACCAAGCCTATCATCCATCACCGTACCTGACTCCAAGCTTCCCCCAATATTCGATTCTACCGCAACCACCCACCTCACATCAGCAACAATATCGGTTTAATGCACCTTCATCACACTATGCTTCACAACCTCACCCAGCAAGCATTGCACCGTATGCTCGGTCTTCATATTCTTCTTATCAAGAGAATGCAGCATATCCATCAAGCTACTCTGACCACATGAGTATTCCTTCTAGTGCTTATTCAGCTCAACAAGACCTAGCACTGTATTGTGATAATGATGAAGTCCCCATTCCTGAATTCAAACAAGGAATTGACCTAGTTGAAGTGTTAGCCACTATGTCTGCTTATCTCACAAGGACTTTAAGCAAACGAGGATTTAGAGGACCAGCTCCTACTAACAATCAGCTGAGGAATTCATCTAATTCTCGCCAACAAGATACTATTGAGAATGGCAGGGTAATGGTTCAACCTATTCAACCTTATCAGGGGAGACCTACTACATCAACTACCAATGCACGCACGGTCAATCCTGCTCCAATAGTCAACACTCCTCCACCGGCTAATTCCACAGGCAAGTTGAGAATGATTACATGCTACAACTGTAAGGAAGAAGGTCACATGTCCAGGGATTGCAAAAAACCCAAGAGGAGAAGGGATGGTCAATGGTTTGCGGAGAAGATTTATCTGGTGAACGCTCAGGCACAAGGAAGGGAACTTGATGAAGAGTAGCTTGCATTTCTTGCTGATCCAGGGATTGCTGAACAAGACATTGTCACCACACAGAATGCAGCATACCAAGCAGATGATCTTGATGCTTATGATTCAGACTGTGATGAACTTCAATCTGCACAGGCAGCTCTTATGGCAACTATCTCTAGCTTAGGGCCAGAAAAAATATCTGAGGTACTTACTAATACCACTGATAATACCACTGATACTAGTATTCAACCACATCAAGTTGGGCAAGAGGGTGCTGATCCAAATGAGTCTTCGGTGGTGAGTCTTTCAAATGAGGAGACAATCAATGATAGTAATATCAAAGTGAGTCCCCAGACTTTGAGTGAATCACAACCGGGAGCCATTTCGCATACGCATATTCCTGCTCAACAAGATTTGGTCATGGTTCCTGCTACATTACTTAGTCAAATGAATATTGCACTCTTAGAAACCCTAGCTAAGAATAAGAATTTGTCTGCTGAGATTGCTTTGTGCAACGAAAAAGTTCAAACTTTGGAATTAGTTCCTTCGTCCACTGTTCTAACAAATCCGGAATATGATCATTTTCGAAACAAACAAATGAGTCATTTGCAAGAAATTGAAACCTTAAGAGCAGATCTTTCTAACGAACTTAAAGAAAAAGAGTTAGTGGTCACTAATTTTCACAAACTTCAAACGGATTTTGAGTTACTCGAGTCTAAGAAGAATGAAATGGAAATTAATGCGGCTAATAAGATTAGAAGTTTAGATTATTTGCTTTTAAGAAAATAAGCTGCCTCTCAACTAGTGCACTTATTTGATGCTTCGTTTAGAGAATTTAACTTATCACGTCAAAAAGGCCTTCCCCTAACCCACGGTATGCAAAACAAGATTTTATCCATAGTCCAAGACTTTATAATGCAACCCAATTAGGATTGGTCTTAGACCCGATTGTTATTTTCAATGATCGCACAAATAAGGATCTAGTTGATGAGAATCGGTCATACAACTTTGAAAAATATCCCGAGTGTGATTATTTTAAAATGAATCAGGAGCTTGCAAAAACGGATTATAGAACTCGCTTTCATATGGATAAAGATCTCATCACAGCACCAACCTACATGTTAAATGAAGAAAACCCTAGTACACTTCCTACACTTGTCAAAATGGAAGGACCTAAGGAAATTCCAAAGGATCTTCCACCTGTTAGCACTGTATGGTTAAACTTGCAAGAGATTAATCAATACTTTGCTAGTTTTGACAAGGTCATTTTGGAATGTACGACTTCAAATGGCCTAAACGCCGGAGAATGGGCTTTCGAACACATGAACGAGGTGTTTAAGAATGAGATCACTCCGTTTGTCGAAAGTCTAAAAGGAAGTTTTGCATCTCTTTCGGAAAATCTTGAGTTTGAAATTGCAGAAGTTCAAAAAGTGTTTTATGAAATGGACACCGCTTACGAACTACAATTAATTGAAAAGGAAAAGATTTTATCCGAATATGACCGATTCTTGTCCCAAGTAATTTCGTGTGATGTGTTTACTACTGTGAATGTTAATTATTCGAATGAGCTTACATCCGCTATGATTAACTGTGATGCTGTGAATATATGTGATGATGTGTGTGATCTCTTTGTAAATGTTGCTGATACTGTAAATGAGGTAGATAATCATTCTTGTCACGAATCTAACGCTGAATTTTTAAAGCTTCAAGATTCTTACTATTTACTTTCAAAACGCTTTAATCAACTTGAACAACATTGTATATCTTTAGAATTAAAACAACAAACTCAAAATGAGGATCTTTTGATAACAAATGGTTGTGAAAACAGTGTTGAGACGAGTGACAAGATGATCGCAATAGTTAAGGCATTAGAGGAAGAGATTATGAGATTAAAGAGAGATGTGTCATCAAATGAAACACTAAAATTAGAACTAGAGGCTGCAGAGTCTAAAAACCAGGACTTAGAAATTAGACTTTCGTCTATTCTAGGGGAGATGGATCGTGCAAGACAGGGAATGTCTAAACTTTATGGTTCACTAGAAGAACGCTTCGCTTTTTATGCGGCACAGCAACAATCTTATGTTGAACAATTGAACCAAAAATGTGAGGAAATCTCTGACTTAAATATCCAGCTCATTGACAAAAACATGGTTTTGGCCGAGTTAAAGGAGACACTTCTTCTCACCCGACAAGAAGCTGTTAATAACTTAGCTACCAACTCTGCACCGTCCTCTAGTGCTCCAACAACCAAGTCAGTAGTGCTTTATAAGAACCCGCTCCATAAGAGAAACCCGGTTACCTACGATGATTATATGAGGAATGCAATTAAGCATGTAGATCTTGTTAGGGATATTTTAGATGATTTATATGCGTTAGATCCCTCAAGCAGTTACTTTTATTCAGCTCATGCATATATATTAAGCGAGTTCAATATTGCTTAGCATATTTGCAATACATAGGTAAACCAGGTTCTTCACTACTCACTAATCGACTCATTGCTGTAACTCCATTCAATAAGACCCCAGGAGCAAAACCGTCATTGGCACCATCAAGTAAGGCACCTTTAAAATATGTTGCTAATGTTCCCACTTTGCCTTCTACAGGAGTAAAAGAGTCTACTAAGGCTAAAGGATCGCCACTCAAGAAAGATAAGATCAAGCCCTCCACTAGTAGTACCAACAAGAAGAAAGTAGAAGCTCACCATAGGAATGTTATGTCAGATTTAAATAAAAAGAATCATGTTGCTAAGACTAAAAGCTCTGCGCCTTTGCAGAAGCCTAAACCATTTGTGAATTCTAATTTGAATTGTTGGAATTGTAATGAGTGCATGTTTTCCCAACGTCATGATTTGTGTCTTATTAATCATGTGAATGAAATGAATGCCATTAGGAATAATCTTGAATGGAAGCCAACTGGGCGAACTCGTACCCAAGTTGGATGGAAATGGCGTCCCACTGGTAGGACCTTTACATTAGATGGAAAAATGTGCCCTTTAACTAGGAATGCGTCCATTGAGGTTAGGTCTCAGCGTCCTTTAGTTAGGAACACTAGCACTACAGTATGGAAACCGCGCCCTTTAATTAGGTCAGCCCCCACTATAGTGCCTATCAGTGAAGAAATACCTCAGGATTTAAGCCAACTAGAATCTACACCACCAACTAGGAAGAAGACTAGGAAATCTAAGAAACCTAAAGTTAGAAAATCTAAGATTATTAAATCTATACCTGCTAATAACAAGGAACATTCAGATTCTGAAACCTATACATTGTCCTCGTCTGGTGATATTTTCAGGTGGTCCAAATCATCCTCTGGTATTTGGACTCCGGTTGTTCAAAGCATATGACCGGAGATCGCTCGATGCTTTGAAATTTTGTCAGCAAGTTTCTTGGAACTGTTAAATTCGGTAATGATCATATTGCAAAGATAATGGGGTATGGTGAATATCAGATTGGAAAAGTTACGATTTCAAGGGTATACTATGTAGAAGGTCTTGGTCATAATTTATTTTCAGTAGGACAGTTTTGTGATTCCAACCTAGAGGTTGCTTTTCGACAACACACTTGTTTCATCCGCAACATGGAAGGAAAAGATTTGTTGAAGGGGTCTCGTGGTGCAAATCTTTATACTTTGTCCTTACAAGACATGATGGCCGCCTCTCCAGTATGTTTTCTCTCTAAAGCATCTAAGACCAAGTCATGGTTATGGCATCGCAGATTATCTCATCTCAACTTTGATGCTATTAATCATCTGGCTAAAAACGAATTAGTTCGTGGTCTTCCAAAGCTCAAATTTCACAAGGACCATTTATGTTCCGCGTGTTCAAGGGGGAAAAGTACCAAGAAATCATACAAGCCCAAAGCTGAAGACACCAATCAAGAAAAACTTCATCTTTTGCATATGGATCTTTGTGGGCCAATGCGAACCGAAAGTGTGAGCGGTAAGAAATTCATCCTTGTTATTGTGGATGATTTCTCCAGGTTTACATAGGTTAGATTTCTACGTACAAAGGATGAAGCACCAAAGGCTATCATCACTTTTCTGAAATTCATTCAGGTACGTTTAAATACTACTGTCCGCCGTATTCGTACAGATAATGGAACAGAGTTCGTCAACCAGACTCTTCGTGATTACTATGAAGAAGTTGGTATCTCACATGAAACATCCGCTGCACGTACTCCACAACAAAACGGTGTCGTTGAAAGACGGAATCGTACGCTTATGGAAGCTGCTAGGACTATGCTGATTTATGCGAACGCTCCATTGTTCTTGTGGGCAGAAGCTGTATCTACTGCATGTTTCACCCAAAACCGCTCTATCATTCGGAAACGCCATGGAAAAACACCTTACGAGCTTCTAAATGATCGTAAACCCGATGTTTCATTCTTTCATGTGTTTGGTGCTCTTTGTTATCCAAACATTAATAGTGAGAACTTGGGCAAACTTCAACCGAAAGCCGATATAGGTATTTTAATTGGTTACTCACCCTCCAAGAAAGCATACCGAATTTACAACCGTCATCTTGGTAAGATTGTAGAAACTATGGACGCAGATTTTGATGAGCTGACAGTGATGGCTTCTGAGCAACGCAGCTCTGAACCCGCGCTTCACGAGATGGGAACCGGTGCTATTAGTTCCGGATTAGTTCCCAATAATCCTACTTTTACATCATTTTTACCACCTACAAGCCCCGAGTGGGATAAACTGTTTCAACCGTTGTTTGATGAATTCTTTGATCCCCCAAATGATGAAGTTCCAGCACCTGTAGTGATAGCTCTAATCCCTGAAGTTGTTGCTCAAGCTAATGAAGCTTTATTCAATGCATCTTCAATTAACATTGAACCGGATGCACCTCTACCAAGTGATTCTCAAACTACACCTGAATCGTCACCCTTACTTGTGCCTAATGATGTTGAAGAGGATTCTATTGATCACGATTTGGAATATGCTCACCTACAAGAGCTTCCTTTCTTTGGTGTACCGATACCTGAAAACCCTTCAGCCGCGTCTACCTCAGAAGAAGCTCCCTCTATTGTTCACTCCAGACCACCACGGATTGAAAAACATAGCACCAAATGGACAAAAGATCACCCAATTAGGAATGTCATTGGTAGTCTCGATCGACCAGTTTCTACACGCCATCAATTACAAGAGAGTGCACTCTATTGCTATTTTGATGCATTTCTCTCCGAAGTTGAACCTAAAAATTGGCAACAGGCTATGACTCAATCATCTTGGATTGAAGCCATGCAGGAGGAACTAAATGAATTCCAAAGACTTGAAGTATGGGAATTAGTTCCTCTCCCTGACAAGGTTAACATCCTTACTTTGTTGTGGGTTTATAAGGTTAAACTCGATGAGATGGGTGCAGTCTTGAAGAATAAGGCTAGATTGGTTGCTAGAGGTTACAAACAAGCCTTGGGTATCGACTTTGAAGAATCTTTTGCTCATGTTGCAAGATTGGAGGCTATTAGACTATTCCTTTCGTATGCTGCTCATATGAACATGATCGTCTATCAAATGGATGTGAAGACGGCATTTTTGAATGGTGAACTAAGGGAAGAAGTCTATGTTAGTCAGCCGGATGGGTTCGTTAGCACAGAGTTTCCTAATCATGTGTACAAGCTTAAGAAGGCTCTCTATGGGTTGAAACAAGCTCCACGCGCGTGGTATGATCTCCTTTCAACATATCTCATCTCGGAAGGCTTCTCCAAAGGCAAGGTGGACCCCACTCTATTCACTCTCAAGGAGGACAACGACATGATACTGGTACAAATTTACGTTGATGATATAATATTTGCTGCCTCTAACATAGAATTGTCAAAACGCTTTGAGAAGATAATGTCCACACGCTTTCAGATGTCAATGATGGGAAAAATTTCATTTTTCTTAGGATTACAAATTTCTCAGAATCCCAGAGGCATCTTTATTAATCAATCCAAATATGCTCTAGAATCTGTAAAGAAATATAACTTTGAAAATTGTGACCCCGTGGACACTCCAATGGTGGAAAAATCCAAGTTAGATGAAGATAGGAATGGGACTATTGTCGATCCAAAACTTTACCGTGAGATGATCGACACCCTTCTCTATCTGACTGCTAGCAGGCCTGATTTGCAATTTGTCGTATGCATGTGTGCCAGGTATCAGGCTCGGCCTACCGAAAAGCACCTACATGTTGTTAAAAGGATCTTTCGGTATCTCAAAGGAACACTTCATTGTGGTCTATGGTATCCGAAAGATTCCTCTATTGCTTTAATATCATACGCAGATGCCGATCATGCTGGGTGTCAAGACACGAGGCGTAGCACTTCTGGGTCTGTGCAACTCCTTGGAGACAGATTGATTAGTTGGTCTTTAAAAAGGCAGAAAAGCGCTGCAATTTCTAGCACGGAGGCTGAATACATCGCCATGTCCGGTTGTTGTGCTCAAGTCCTTTGGATGAGATCACAACTAACTGACTACGGTTTGGGATTCAACAAAATCCCGATGTATTATGACAACAAGAGCGCCATTGCCCTTTGCTGCAACTACGTTCAACACTCCCGGGCCAAGCACATAGACATTCGCTACCATTTCATTAAAGAGCAGGTGGAGAACGGAGTGATCGAGCTGTATTTTGTCACCACTGAGTATCAGCTGGCAGATATGTTCACCAAAGCCTTAGATCGAGGACGAATCGAGTTTTTGATCGACAAGCTTGGCATGAAATCATTCACTCCAGCGACTCTCAAAGAATTGGCAGAAGAATCAGCTGAATAGTGGTGGTAAACTATTCAGGCGTATCCTTTGTTCGTGATCATGTATATTATCGTATATATATAAACCAGAAAAAGAAAAATACAAAAACATAAAACCAAGAAAAACCATAAAAAAATACAAAACCTACAAAAACCATAAAAATTATAAAATCAAGAAAAACCAAAAATATTTTTCGTTTTTTAAATAGGGCATGTCTTTTAGTACGGTAATATTTACGGCTTTAGGAATGTCGATCAATATTGACACGGCGCCATAAATAGAGTCTGTATAAAAGTTGTACATTTTTAAAACATGCCCATTATGGCTTGTAGTTATTTCAGACTGCAACTCGTTTTTCGCATTAAAATCACGTATTTCCTTGGAAAACGTTGGCTCACAACGGGAATTAATTTTCTCGGGCATGATTTACAAGCCAAATCATGCAAAGGGATCAAGTTTACTTTATAACTTGGTCTAACACGAGTTAGTGTACGTCTCAGTGCATTAATTTGTCAAAATAAGAGAAATCTTATTGCCACCACGAATCAATCTTTTTCAACATATTAATTGGAAACGCCTTCATCAATATTTGACTCTTTAAACAATGACTACAGCTCTTTAAATAGAAAACGGGTCATCGTTTAAGGGGGAGAAAATATTAAATCGTCTTCGTCATCTAAACGATTTTCAAAAGTGTTTGAGGAAAATTAATTGGCTAAATGGTTAATGAGTGGTCTTGCTTTAGAATACGACTTGTGCTCGTTCAATGGAATAGGACTTGCTTTAGATCTCGGAGATTTGCTAATTGGATGCGATACTTAAGTTGTGTGAGATTGTCGTGATTAGTTTAGCTAAGCAAGGTTAAGTTGGCTAAGTTTAACGATGGTTAAGGAGACGAGAAAAGAAAATGAAAAGATAAGGAATAAAAAGGGAAAAGGAAAGAAAAGTGTAGGGTTAAAAAGGACTAAGGGTGAAAGTTGTAAACATTTTTTACCTAAGTCAAACCCAACCCCCCCCCCCCCCCCCCCCCCCGTTCATTCATCTTCTCTGTTTCTACTTTGCCGTCATTAACACACACAGAAACACATTCAAGCTCACCAAAACTCTCGTTTTTAATCATACAATCCGTTTCATTCGATCAAAAAGGTACAAACATCAAATCTTTGATTTCTAATTCGCCTAATTCATTTAAATCCACTTAATTAATTCGTTTGAATTAAGATTATCAAATTAGGGTTCGTTTGCCTAAATTCGAGATTAATTGATTAGGGTTTTAGGTGGGTTTTACTCGGAATATCCTTAGAAAGATGTTTTGTTGCTTTAGCATGCCTAAAAACTCACAATCGCGCTTAGAATAATCATCAATAGGGTGCGTTTAGAACTTCCGGATGAACAAGGCTTTTGAACTTCTGAATGAAGAAGTTCCGGATGAACTTCCGAATGAAGAAGTTCCGGATGAACTTCCGAATGAAGAAGTTCCGAGTGAACTTCCGAATGAAGAAGTTCCGAATGAACTTCCGAATGAAGAAGTTCCGGATGAACTTCCGAATGAAGAAGTTCCGAATGAACTTCCGAATGAAGAAGTTCCGAATGAACTTCTGAATGAAGAAGTTCCGGATGAACTTCCGAATGAAGAAGTTTCGGATGAACTTCCGAATGAAGAAGTTCCGGATGAACTTCCGAATGAAGAAGTTTCGGATGAACTTCCGAATGAAGGAGTTCCGGATGAACTTCCGAATGAAGAGTTCCGGATGAACTTCCGAATGAAGGAGTTCCGGATGAACTTCCGAATGAAGAGTTCCGAATGAAGGAGTTCCGAATGAAGAGTTCCGAATGAAGAACTTCCGAATGAAGGATTCCGAATGAAGAACTTCCGAATGAAGAGTTCCGAATGAAGGAGTTCCGGATGAAGAGTTCTGAATGAAGAGTTCCGGATGAAGAGTTCCGAATGAAGAGTTCCGGATGAAGAGTTCCGAATGAAGGGTTGTTGGATTGATAGTTGTTTGCTTGTTATAATTACTTGTTGAAATGTGTTATGCTTATAAGTCATAATGATATATATCTATATATTTTTTTTTGTATCAACCTTTATGTCTTATCTTAAGCAGACACGATGACTAATCTAACAGTACAAGAACTCCAAGATGCTAGAGCAGCCGCAATTGCCGAAGCAAGAACCCTCAAGTTCATACCAAACAATTACCGGCTGAAGCAAGTCTCAAAATCCACTCACCATGGATTTAAAGTCGCCATAGCAATCCTTGATCACTCTCACTTCAAGAATGCTTTAAGGAGTACTGCTTCGGTGCCATATGACTACATGTATGAATTCTGGGCTACCAAGGAAAGCACTTCAAACAAGATCACCTTCTCTCTCGACAACAAGTAGCAGACACTTACCGTTTCAGACTTCCGCAAGATATTTGGAATACGGGATACACCCAAAGGTATGTCATTTTCAAGGGATCCTACCAAAGACGAACTCATGGAGATGTTCGATGCTCTTGGATGTCCTGACATAAGAGTTGTGTTTGAGTTTACCACCGCTAAAGTGGGTCAACCTTGGAGAGCAATCTTGGGTATTCTCAGTAGATGTCTTACACCTAAAACAAGTGGGCATGATGCTTTGCGTGGTCCAATTATGAACATCTTCTATGGAATGTACAAACGCTCAAATGCAGATTATGCATTATTGATGTGGGAAGAATTTAACTTTCAGCTCTTCCAAAACAAGAAGCTGAAGACTAATTTCTTTCCTTACCCTCGGTTTATCAAGCTTATTATTAATTATTTTATGAAGAATGATGTCTCTATTGATAAGCGTGCAGCAAGTCGTCATCACACTGAAGAGGCTGATCACACTGTGGATCTAAGGCATGAAGGACCATTTGGTGCTGTTATTCCTGGTCCTATTCCCGATTATCTTCTGACGGATAAAATTAAAGCTTCTGCTGATTACAAACTACTGCTACTAGAAATCAAGAAGCTAAAAGCAAGCCTTCAGACAGGAGAAGACTCGTCTACTACGGTCAAGAGTAAAGGTAAACGCAAGCAACCAGCTGATTTATCTAAACCCGAAACCAAGAAGAAGAAGACTGAGGCTAAGAAGGGAAAGAGCACGGCTGATGAGTTCGTTCTTCACGACGAAGAAGATGTTGATGTCGATCCTACTCTTGACAAGACTGAGAGAAAATTAATGAAGATAGCTATTGAAAAGAGTAGGAGAGACACGGGCGGTAGTGGTTCGGGTGCACAGATGAATATTGAAGAAGAGTACTAGGAGCCAGATGATATTGATGAGTTTGGATCACCTGAACGGTATTCTACTTCGAAGGAGACATCCATTGCTGTTTCAGCAAGTGTTGAAAAGGAGTCTGGTGCCCCTACAATCATGGCACCTACCCAGCCTTTAGTAACTCAACCTCCACCAATTCAGCCCTTACCAACCCGACCGGTACCAACACCATTCCTTCCACCTCCAATAACTCCCATCCTCAGTACTGTAGTCACAACCGAGCCTCTTCAACCAACCCATAGTAGCTCTGCATCATCTTCAATGGCTGCATTTGTAATGGCAGAACTCTTGGATAAACACACGGATAATCAAAGAAAAGAGATGGATAATCTTCGCCAAGAGCTACTTAGACGAGTTCAAAGTGAAGAAGCATCTAAGAAAGCCCAAGAAGAGATGCTAGTTAAGTTCGCTACAGAGATGGAGTTGATACGTAAAGCTCATGCAGAAGAACTAGCTCAAGTTAAGCAGGCTGAAGCTGATAAGTATGAAGCACGAATCACGAGACTTCGAGCTATGAAGGATAAATACAAGGAGCAGAAAGAAACACTTGAAGCTTCTATTGAAGAGAGAGTGAAAGAATCCATTGAGTCCCTTATGCCAAAACTGCGTGATGAGTTGAAGACACTCGCGGCTGATAACTTGATGATTAAGTCATCCAATCCTTCTGAATCCGCCTACAAAATTGCCTATGATTTAACGGATTTTGAATTAAAGAAGATCCTCAAAGCTCGTATGAGGGAAGTTGGATCTTTTGATAAGTCCAAAGTTCAGCGGACACTCTACAAGTCACTAAATGATGCTATCATGGAGGATGATCGGTTATTTAAAATGTTTGGAAGTGTGGTACCTTACCACATTCTGCCTGAGGAGGAAAAGGATGATAGTGAACAAGAAGAGGGTGACGGTGAAGAAGAAGAAAAAGAAGAAGAAGAAGAAGATGATGATGGTGACGATGATGGTGATGATGATGAGGATGATGATTATGATGATGATGGTAGTGATGGTGGTGATAGAAATGAGGAGAGTGCTAAGGGAAGCAACGAGGATGACAATGAGGATGATGATGGTAAACAGCCTAAAACGGGGGACAAGGTTGCCAACACAAAGAAACCATCTAAGTCTGGTACCAAGTCACAGAAAGATGATGCGCAAAAGGAAAAATCCACTTCAACGGAATCAAGACGATCCAAGTGGCGCCATGATGTGAATGCTACTACGACATCATCGATTCCCGGTACATCTATTGCTGTGTCTATACCTGTTACCACTAATCCTGTTAGTTCTCATGTTGCTCCTGTGATTGCAGAATCAGTAACTGAACTTGAACCTGCACAACACTCGCCTGTTCATGACACCGCCGAGATGCCCGAATCAGAACCAGCAGATGTTCATGTTTCTACTCCTCTACAACAAGAACCACAATCTACTGTTCCTGAGTCAAGCACACGGGACTTGGCAGACACATTGGAGATTGATGAAACTGCACCGCCACAAGCTTGGATCACGGTAGCTGCTAAATATGATCCAATCACAGACGCCGATAGATATGTTCTATATCTCCGTATCCGTAGTCCGATTGACTTGTGTGCATTTCTGGCTCATGAGTATAAGTCTTCGGTCACTCCGTCTTTGGTGAAGAGAGCGCTAAAGGATAAGAGAATTCGCGCCAAAACCAGGTTAAGCCGCATGGAGTACGAGTATTATGCTGGCGAGGTCCTGAAAGCTCTTAACACCGTTCAAAGGCCAGGCCTCCATGAATTAGAAAGAGCTCCACCTCCACTTGATCCTTCTCAAGATAATCGAATTTCTCTCGACTTCTTCGTCACCTATGATCTTGATTATCTCCTTAAGGGTTCATCAAAGTACGCAACCTCCCTGACCTTGCTGAAAGCTGCCAACTAGGGGACAATACCCTGGATCGAGGAAAAGG
This sequence comes from Glebionis coronaria, assembly GCA_025667525.1. Classification (NCBI taxonomy): domain Eukaryota; kingdom Viridiplantae; phylum Streptophyta; class Magnoliopsida; order Asterales; family Asteraceae; genus Glebionis; species Glebionis coronaria. The sequence continues at coordinate 134,078 of JANFOE010001157.1, forward strand.
TAAACCGACTCTGGGTCCCAAAGGTAAATCGTAATTATGATATGTATGCTGTTATAGGTGCATCTCATTGGGACGAACGAGTCCGAAGGGCGTACAGAGGTTGCTGCTTAGCCAATTCAGGAAGTAACGTTAGATCCGATATTCGCATCTCCAGTATTTTAGGACTGAAAACTGAAGCCAAGAACGGCTATCATCATGTGACGGAGATTCGTCTAAAAAGGGAGGATGACAGAGAATACATAATACAGCAAGGAGATTTTTCTATCATTCGCCTTGAAGATATCGAAGACATGTTGCTTATGATGACCCGTGATCAACTCACCCATCTTACTCGTGAAGAAATCATTGCCTTGAATACAACACTTCGTATGTTCACACGAAGCATTGTTATCAAGAAACGAGTTGAAGATCTTCAATTGGGAGTTGAAAGCTACCAAAGGAAGTGATAGGTGTGTAAACACCCATCCTTTTACCACTTATAACTGGCTAAAACAAGACCAAAACACGTATTTAATATCATTTGTTTGGAATTATGCGTGGTTTTTGTGTTTATTGTGTTTTCAGAGGCAACCGGATGAATATTAAAGAAAACATGGGATTGCACGGGTTTTATCAAGGAAAAAGACTAAAGACGAAGCCTATTGTCCAAGAGATGCAAAAGATTTGAAGTCAATGGGCCTATTGAACATTTATCGAAGAGAAGGACCAAAGATGGAAGATTTACATATGTCGAAGAAACTCAAGTCTATTTAACGAAGAAATTAAAAGACGAGTTGGATTTAATCGTCGATAAATCCCGAATCAGAATCAAAAACGTCAACTTTTCTGAAAAGACGAGAAGACAAGAAGAAAGGGATAAAGCCCACTCACCAACCAACCACTAGGACTATAAAAGGATTTTTCCTTCACATTTTTAGGGTGCTTTTTATTTTTTTTTCCCAGGTTTTTGGTTCGTAGCTTCACCAACACCATTAGGGTGTTTGGTGATTTTTAATTTTCTTTCAATCTTGCAAGTGTTTAATCATTACTATTGTTAACTTTTACATTAATCTTTTAATCCAGTCTTTATATTCATCTTGTTCATCTTTCCTCTTTTTGTTTCAAGTTCTTAAGTTTTATTTGGTTCAAGTTTGATTTTAAAAAGTTGTTGAATTTGTGTTTTTATGATTGGGATTTGATCCTTGTAGTTAGTAGATGATTTGTGTTTAGTTTGGTAAAACCTTTTTGAGTATTTTGGTCGATTGATTAAAAATCGTTTTTCCTGCTACTGTTACTGTTCTTCGCCCAGATTTATTCCGAATAGAGCTCATTTACTTTCCTTCATTCGGAATTTTTCATTCATTCCGAATTGCTTGTTTGTTTCATCCTTATTCGGAATATTTTACATATTCCGAATAGACCCCATATTCCGAATTGCCTGTTTAGATTTTTCCTTACTCGGAATGTTTTGACATTCCGAATTGAGTAGTATTCCGAATTGGACCTTCTTTCCGAATAGCACTGTTTTTCCGAATAGCCATTTTTTTTCCCGATAGTCTTATTTTCCGAATAGGACAAATTTTCCCTAACAGAGAGAATATTCAGCATAAGCCTATTTATTCCGCATAGGCCATACTTTCCGAATAGGACATGCTTTCCGCATAGAGGTATTTTTCCGAGTAGGATATTTTTCATAAGGGTATTTTCCAGTTTTAATTTAAGTGTTGCTTTTTAATTGTTGATTGTTTCAAGTTTATCTCATTATCATTTTATTCATTTCCCTGTTTAGTAGATTAGAAAACCAACCCCATTTTTGGACACCAAGAACAAATCATTCCACTTAAAACCGAGATCAATTCGAGGGGATTCCGAGAACGAACTTAATCTTTTACCATACAAAATCGCATGTATCAAATGGCGCCGCTGCCGGCTCTTCTCGTTAAGATCAAAAGGTTTTTGTGAGAACTTGGATTTTGGGATCCGTTCCCTGTGAAAGTTACTTTTTCACAAAAATTTTCAAAAACAACTAAAAAATATAAAATTTTCAAAAATACAAAAAAAATTAAAAAACAATAAAAACCAAAAATATTTTTGCCTTGTTTTTCTTTGTTCATTCTTTCGCAGGTGTATGCGCACTCGATCCACGTCTTATCAAGAGCCCGAGCCTCTCGATAACTTAGACATGGCTGGTGTACAAAACAACAATAACATACCACCTCCGAACAACAATAATAACAACAACAACCCACCTTTCAACAACATGAATAATAACAACAACAATGAGCCCCTTCCGGATAATCGCCCGATGATTGAACTGCTGCAAGCTCATGTAGATGGCAACACGGATCCAATTGTCATACCTCCAATTGCCGCCAACAACTTTGAGCTAAAATCAGGCTTTATCCAGATGGTCTCCGCTCAACCATTCTTGGGACGAACCATTGATGATCCACACGACCACATCAAGAGATTTTTGCAACTCACCAACACGGTCAAGTTCAATGGTGTTCCACAAGAGGTTATAAGGTTACAACTTTTTCCCTTTTCTTTAGAGGGACAAGCCCGGCATTGGCTTGCTAAAGAACCGCCACAGAGTATTCTCTCGTGGACGGATTTGGAAACAAAGTTCATCAATTACTTTTTCCCACCCTCTCGTACTACCGCTTTGCGGAATGAAATCATAAATTTTGAACAAAAGTACGATGAGTCGTTCAGTGAATCTTGGGATCGTTTTAAACATCTTTTAAGAAAATGCCCACAACATGGTTTTACCAAAGTACATCAAATTAATACTTTTTACAATGGTTTAAACATGAGTGACCAAGATTCACTAAACAGTGCCTCGGGGGGTAATCTATTGGCTAAGACTTCCAATGCTGCTTGGGACATCATTGAGAATAAATCTCGTGTGCAAACCAAGAGTGTTCGGACCAATGTCGCTAGTGCTAGCACAAGTGACAGCGACAAGCGATTGGACAAAATCACTACGCTTCTTGAATCGCTTGTCACCCACACCGTCAGCAAAAACAACAACAGCAACAACGCTAAAAACGCTCAAGTTAACGCTGTCAGCCAACCTTGTGAGATATGCGGTGGTCCTCACTCTTACACAACTTGTACCGCCACCCAAGACTACCCTGCTGAGAATGTGAATGCAGCTTATGGCACTTATCCTCAACCTGCTTATCAAGCTAGACCTCAAGGTGACCGTAATTTGCTTAGCTACCGTAGCAACAACTATCTTTCACCACCTGGTTTTCCTCCTACCAACCCAAACCAACAACAAAACCTAAACCGCCCTCCTCAACAACAACAACAACCTCGACAACCATGCATACCTCCTCACAAGCAGCAACAACCACCTCAACGTAACAACCAAGTTTACCAACAACCTGCTTATCAACCACCCGCATCCAATGCTCCTCCCAACCAAACCACCACTGCATTACACCAAGAGGTTGCAACCTACATGAGGACCAATGATGTGATCGTGGAAAATCTCCAACAGGAAGTGCGTAACTTGAAGGCAGATTTGATCAAGCAAGGAAACGATTTGAGAGCCGACATGAGAAATACGTTGGATAGCCAAACTAATGATCTGAGGAACATGATGGCTAGTTTCTTCCAAGGTAATCAACCCTCTTCTTCGGGTACTCTTCCGAGTAACACCGTTGCGAATCCAAGAGGGGAGATGAAAGCAATCACCACTCGAAGTGGCAAAGGTACCAAGGAACCCGAGCTTCCTACACCTCCACCGGTGGTTGTGACTAAGGAGAACGAGTCACCTGCTCCTATTCCTCATCCTTCTACTTCCCCAATTTCTCCACCTCTTCCTTCTACCCCTCCTCCACCCAAGGATGTGAGTGATCCTATTCTCCCAAAGCCTTCCTCTTCTTCCAATATACCTTATCCATCTAGGTTGAGGAAAGAGAAGCTCAAAAGCAAGGACGATATTCAAGTTTCGAACTTTCTTAAGATGTTCAAACAACTGAATTTCAATATCTCCTTCGCTGAGGCTCTCGCTCACATGCCTAAATATGCGAAAATGTTTAAAGATCTTCTGAGCGACAAGGAAAAGCTCCTCGATATTGCCAACACCCAACTTAATGAGAATTGCTCTGCAGTGCTCTTAAGGAAATTGCCAACCAAGCTTGGTGATCCGGGTCGTTTTCTTATTCCTTGCAATTTCTCGGGAGTAGAGAATTGCATGGCCCTAGCCGATCTAGGTGCCAGTATTAATCTCATGCCTCTAAGTGTTTGGAAGCAATTATCTCTCCCAGAGCTAGTCCCCACCAAAATGACTTTGGAATTAGCAAACCGTACGGTTGCTTATCCAGTGGGGATAGCCGAAGACGTCATTGTAGGAGTCGACAAATTCACCTTTCCTGCTGATTTTGTTGTTGTCGACTACGAGATGGACCCTCGTGTTCCCTTGATTGTTGGTCGTCCATTCTTGAGGACCGGTCACACTCTCATTGATGTTGAAGCCGGTGAGCTTATCATGAGAGTGGGTGACGATAAAGTAGTCTTCAACATGGGAAAGTTGTCTAAACAGCCTTATTCATATGAGATTGTTAATTGTATTGACGTTCTTGATGAGGCTTGTGAAGAACACTTTAATGATGCTTGCAAAAGTATTTCTACCTCTCTTCCCAATGTTGAGACCGTGTCCTCTATTGATTCATCATTGTCTCTATTTGGAGATAGTGATTTATTTTGGAATAATCTTGAAGATACCATGGGAGATGTGAATTTAGCTACTAATGATTCTCCCACCGAAGGGGATGAAGACATGAATTTCTTTGACAATCTTCTCACCGAAGACAATCCTTCGCCTCCATCTCCCACGGTCATTGCTATCGATACTCCGACTTCGAATACGTCTCCCGTCGAAAATCCTCCGGATTTGGAACTCAAGGAGTTGCCGCCCCATCTCGAGTATGTATTCCTAGATGAAGAGAAGAAGTCTCCCGTCATCATCGCAAAGGACCTAAAAGAAGAAGAAAAAGCCCGACTTATCAACGTGTTGAAAGATCATAAGAAGGCTATTGCTTGGAAGATTTCTGATATTCGTGGAATTGATCCTCACTTCTGCACACACAAAATTCTCATGGAGGACGACTTTAAGCCCACAATTCAAAGCCAACGAAGGGTGAATCCAAAAATACATGAAGTCATCAAAACAGAGGTTATCAAACTTCTTGATGCGGGTATGATTTACCCTATTTCGGATTCACCATGGGTTAGTCCAATCCATTGTGTGCCCAAGAAGGGCGGAATAACCGTTGTTCCCAATGAACACAACGAGTTGATTTCCACTCGTCTCGTTACTTGGTGGAGAGTTTGTATAGACTACCGCAAACTCAACGATGCCACGAGAAAGGATCATTTCCCTCTACCTTTTATGGACCAAATGCTTGAACGTTTAGCGGGTAATGAATATTACTGCTTTCTTGATGGTTTCTCGGGTTATTTTCAAATACCCATCGATCCCCAAGATCAAGAAAAGACTACATTCACTTGTCCCTATGGCACATTTGCTTACAAAAGAATGCCTTTTGGCTTTTGTAATGCGCCCGGGACTTTCCAAAGGTGCATGTTAGCTATCTTCCATGACATAGTTGAACAAACCATGGAAGTCTTCATGGATGATTTCTCGGTCTTCGGGGATTCCTTCTCTTCTTGCCTTGCCAATTTGGAACGTATGCTCAAGCGGTGCGAAGACACTCGCCTTGTTCTAAATTGGGAAAAATGCCATTTTATGGTAAAAGAAGGCATCGTGCTGGGACACAAGATTTCCAAAGCCGGTCTTGAAGTAGACCGTGCTAAAGTCGATGTTATCGCCAAGTTGCCTCCACCTTCAACCGTGAAGGGTGTGAGAAGTTTTCTGGGTCATGCGGGCTTCTATCGTCAATTCATCGAAGATTTTTCTCAAATCGCTCGCCCGATGACCCACCTCTTGGAAAAAGATACTCCTTTTATCTTTTCTAAAGAGTGCCTTGAAGCCTTCAACTCGCTTAAGGATAAGCTAACTAAGGCACCCGTCTTGGTTACCCCTAATTGGGAGCTGCCCTTTGAGTTGATGTGCGATGCTAGTGATTTTGTTATTGGATCGGTTCTGGGACAAAGAGTGAACAAACACTTCCAACCAATCCATTACGCTAGCAAGACAATGACGGGGGCATAATTGCATTATACTACAACCGAAAAAGAGCTTTTAGCTGTTGTCTATGCTTTTGAAAAATTCCGCCCCTATCTTGTCCTTTCTACAACTATCGTGTATACCGATCATTCCGCGTTGAAGTACTTGTTGACAAAGCAAGATTCCAAACCAAGACTTCTTCGCTGGGTTTTGTTGCTCCAGGAATTTAAAATCGAAATTCGCGATAAAAAAGGAGCTGAAAACCTAGCCGCGGACCATCTCAGCAGACTTGAGGATCCTTACCAAGGGGATCATCCGAACAAAGAAATCAATGATTCTTTTCCCTTGGAGACCTTAATGTCTATAAATTCGAATTCTGATGAAACCCCGTGGTTTGCGGACTTTGCAAATTACTTGGCGGGTGGAATTCTCAAGGAAGGGTTGACGTCCCAACAAAAGAAAAAGTTCTTCACCGACATTAAGACTTACTTTTGGGACGACCCTTACCTATTCAAACAATGTGCCGACCTGATTATTCGCAGATGTGTTGATGGACCGGCAGCTTTGAAAATCCTTGATGCTTGCCACAAAGGACCCACCGGTGGTCACTTTGGTCCCAACTACACCGCCAAAAAAGTGTTTGATTCGGGATTTATTGGCCCACCATCTATCGTGACGCTCACGATATGGTTAAACGATGTGATGCTTGCCAGAAACAAGGCAAGATCACACATAAAGATGAGATGCCTCAAAATTTCATACAAGAATGTGAAATCTTTGATGTTTGGGGTATCGACTTTATGGGGCCATTCCCTTCTTCTAAAGGAAACAAATACATCCTTGTAGCCGTTGACTACGTCTCCAAATGGGTCGAAGCCAAAGCTTTACCTACTAATGACGCAAGGGTGGTTTGTAACTTTTTGAAAGCTCTTTTCGCTAGATTCGGTGTGCCTCGCGCCATTATTAGTGATCGTGGGACTCATTTTTGCAATGACCAATTCGCAAGAGTCATGGCTAAGTACGGTGTAAATCATCGTCTTTCCACAGCCTACCACCCACAAACTAATGGCCAGGCTGAAATATCCAACCGAGGACTAAAGCGAATTCTAGAAAGAACCGTGGGAGAGCATCGTACCTCATGGGCTGATAAACTTGATGATGCTTTGTGGGCTTTCCGTACTGCTTACAAGACCCCGATCGGCTGTACGCCTTATCGTCTTGTGTACGGGAAAGCGTGCCACCTCCCCCATTGAGTTGGAGCACAAGGCTTACTGGGCCTTGAAGTGGGCCAATTTTGATATCAACAAAGCCGGTGACCTACGCAAGATCCAACTCAATGAGCTGAATGAACTCCGTAATGAGGCTTATGAAAATTCTTTGATCTATAAGGAAAGAACTAAGCTCATTCACGACTCCAAGATCAAAAACCGAGAGTTCCATGTTGGAGACAAAGTCTTACTTTTTAACTCTCGGTTGAAAATCTTTTCGGGCAAGCTGAAATCTCGTTGGTCCGGCCCATTCACCATTGCCCAAATTTTTCCATATGGTACTCTCGAGCTCGCTCAACCTGATGGACCGAATTTTAAGGTGGATGGCCAACGAGTGAAGTTGTACTTTGGTGAGGACACCTCTCAGGAGGTGATTCCATCCCTCACCACGTTACCCATGAACTAATTTTGGGTCGAGTCAGGCTCGTGACTCGGTTATCAAAAACAAGCGCTCCTCGGGAGGCAGCCCGAGTATCTATCCTTTTATGTTTTTATCCCCTAAGTGTAGGGGGACCTATTTTGTTCGTTTGTGTTTGTGTGGTGATGTGATTACAGGGATAACTGCAATCTTGGAATTCTTTGAAGAACCGTGCTTCCGTGTTATCCGAAATCCGGTTCTACCTCTCAACTATCGTGATTCAATTTTCTTCATACTCATATTTGAAATTGATCACTTTAGTCGTCTCTTCCGTAACTTGAGTTAACCAACGTGCACAATGTCATAAGTGTAGGGGAGACTTTTCCCACATGCTTAAACATTGAGGACAATGTTTATCTTAAGTGTAGGGGGGACTTCTATCGAAGTTTTAAGTGGACTTTTCCATGAAAATGCCTTCATTTAACCGGAAAATCATCTCTTTCAACATTTTTTCAAATTTTTAATTAACTTTGGCCATTTAGTCGTAATTTTTAAATTTTTATCGTTGCTTTCATATGTATATATCCCGCAATATAGTCAAATTTTAATAAAGTGGTGTAGCTAGTTTAGAAGTCTTTGACATATTAGGCCCGTTGCGTTTATTTTGACTCAACCCGAATAGACTTATCTAAGTTTATTCTAGCTAGTATCCTTAACCATGTAGACCTTAATTGGTTTATTAGGCTAAGTATCCACGAGTCTCATTACTTGAGATTTTAAATTATGAAGAACGAGAAATGATAGAGTCAATTATAAGTCGGTATTCTTGCACAAGCTCACTTGGTGTAATTATTTGCCTATTCTCCCATCACTTGCTAATAATTTATCTGCAATAAGTAAGGTCTTACGATTTGAAAAGTTACTTAGCTTCTAGCCCAAGATCGTTTAAAAGTTGCTCGGTGATGATAAGAGTTCATAGCCAAGGCATAACTTATTAAGCGGGGCGCGAAGATTGGCGAGTCCGAAAAGGCCCTAACAAGGCATGAGGATTCAATTTTATTGCTGAAGATCCAAAGTGTTGTGAAAAGCATTATTCCCAAAATCAATATGAAGGATCAAGACTCACGACGATAAGCAATCAACTCCCATAAAGATCATGGAGAAGTCTATCCGAAAAGACCCTAACAAGGTATGAGGATAAATAGATCCAAGTCCGAAAAGGAGACGGATCGTTGTATCTCAAAATCCCAATTAGAGATTGAAGAAATAATCATGAAGTCATGGTCAACAAAGTTGGAGTACCCCTCAAAAGTCTCCAAGTGAAGAAACTCTAGTACGAAGAGAAGACCATTATCTCAAGAACGTCTCTCAAGATATGAAGTATGAAGTACATGCCAAATATCGGCCCGAGAAAGGTCTCAAATCGTGAACCGAGTTATGCCAAGATATGAACTTTTTGATATCCCGAGAAGCAGTTTTAAGAGATTTTGTCCTTTAGCTAACTATTGATCAAATCGTCCTACTTTGCTTTCAACCTAATTAAACTATCGAAATAAGTCCAAAAATGCATCTTCATGATCATTCTAAGACAAAAATAAAATATAAGAGATACACCTAAGAATAAGGGAGTTTAAGCATATAATTAAGCCATGTGTGAAAGTGTTTGAATTGCTAACTTATAATAACAATGATCTCGTTTTTAAGCTTAGTTTGGGGAACGTGAAACTTGAGGATGATAAATCTTCGCAGCACCAAAGCCCTAATGTAAGTCCTTGATTTCTTTGCAAGTTATTTCCATCCTTTTGTTTATTTTAAAGTTTTAATCTCTCTTAGTATTTTGATTTTTATTTAGTAGTATTTGAATAAGGCCAAGGTTGATTGATTATGAGAAAAGTGTAAATTTGCTTTATCACTAAGCATTGCATGAGGGCATGGCAATGGTTAAGTGTAGGGGATTTGATAGGTGTGTAAACACCCATCCTTTTACCACTTATAACTGGCTAAAACAAGACCAAAACACGTATTTAATATCATTTGTTTGGAATTATGCGTGGTTTTTGTGTTTATTGTGTTTTCAGAGCCAACCGGATGAATATTAAAGAAAACATGGGATTGCACGGGTTTTATCAAGGAAAAAGACTAAAGACGAAGCCTATTGTCCAAGAGATGCAAAAGATTTGAAGTCAATGGGCCTATTTGAAGATTTATCGAAGAAAAGGACCAAAGATGGAAGATTTACATATGTCGAAGAAACTCAAGTCTATTTAACGAAGAAATTAAAAGACGAGTTGGATTTAATCGTCGACAAATCCCGAATCAGAATCAAAAACGTCAACTTTTCTGAAAAGACGAGAAGACAAGAAGAAAGGGATAAAGCCCACTCACCAACCAACCACTAGGACTATAAAAGGATTTTTCCTTCACATTTTTAGGGAGCTTTTTATTTATTTTTCCCAGGTTTTTGGTTCGTAGCTTCACCAACACCATTAGGGTGTTTGGTGATTTTTAATTTTCTTTCAATCTTGCAAGTGTTTAATCATTACTATTGTTAACTTTTACATTAATCTTTTAATCCAATCTTTATATTCATCTTGTTCATCTTTCCTCTTTTTGTTTCAAGTTCTTAAGTTTTATTTGGTTCAAGTTTGATTTTAAAAAGTTGTTGAATTTGTGTTTTTATGATTGGGATTTGATCCTTGTAGTTAGTAGATGATTTGTGTTTAGTTTGGTAAAACCTTTTTGAGTATTTTGGTCGATTGATTAAAAATCGTTTTTCCTGCTACTGTTACTGTTCTTCGCCAAGATTTATTCCGAATAGAGCTCATTTACTTTCCTTCATTCGGAATTTTTCATTCATTCCGAATTGCTTGTTTGTTTCATCCTTATTCGGAATATTTTACATATTCCGAATAGACCCCATATTCCGAATTGCCTGTTTAGATTTTTCCTTACTCGGAATGTTTTGACATTCCGAATTGAGCAGTATTCCGAATTGGACCTTCTTTCCGAATAGCACTGTTTTTCCGAATAGCCAGTTTTTTTCCGCATAGTCTTATTTTCCGAATAGGACAAATTTTTCCGAACAGAGAGAATATTCAGCATAAGCCTATTTATTCCGCATAGGCCATACTTTCCGAATAGGACATGCTTTCCGCATAGAGGTATTTTTCCGAGTAGGATATTTTTCATAAGGGTATTTTCCAGTTTTAATTCAAGTGTTGCTTTTTAATTGTTGATTGTTTCAAGTTTATCTCATTATCATTTTATTCATTTCCCTGTTTAGTAGATTAGAAAACCAACCCCATTTTTGGACACCAAGAACAAATCATTCTACTTAAAACCGAGATCAATTCGAGGGGATTCCGAGAACGAACTTAATCTTTTACCATACAAAATCGCATGTATCAGGAAGCTTAACCTGACCCGTCCAATGAACCAAGTTCTACCTCAACATGTCACAAGATGTCCTTATACCGGCATTTCTGTTCCGAGTTACGGGATTTTCTACTTGAACAGTCGTGGAATAATAAAGTTTATGAGGGTAGGTGAGCTTTATAAGTACAGTGACGGGAATCTCATATACGTCAGAGGAAAGTTGGAGCATCTTAATTCGGGTGGGTCTTTACCAGAGATGACTGAGGATTGGCATCAGGGTTATCGGCAAATGGCGAAGTATGTGATCAAGAAGATTGATCAAAAGCTCCGGGAACGTAGATTGATGAGGAGCTTAGAAAGGTTCGTTGGTGGTAGACCATATGGAGTGCACCACAAGTTACTGCAACGATCCATCTAATGATTCGTACATCTCAGGTCTACTCTATATTGGGTTTAATTGTGAATATGTAAATTTGTGAATATTGTGCTTTTACGACTTGCTGTAGTGTTAAGGTATGATAATTTTTCAAGAATTTCTCACGAGATTCTAAATCTTTCAAAATATATCATACTAAAGCACTACAACTATCCCTTATTAATTTAAGGGGGAGCATTAACATGTTCTATGGCCAAATATCGATTTCATTTTTACCCAAAGACCGGTTAATCCATTCAATATCCCAAATATTAATGGTTAACATTTTGGATAAGGGGAGAAAATGGGATTAAGGAGACTTAAATGATACATGGCTAAAAGATGAAGAAGACTTAACGATAATCCAGCTTAATATGTGTAAAGCACGTGTTAAGGGGGAGCGTTTTTGATGAACAAAACACCTAAGGTACAAAACTTTTGATTTCAATATCACAAGTACCTTAGGTGATTTTCAAGGATTTTTCATGGTGGCTATACTTTCCCAAAACACGCTTAATTCACGACGAATGTGGTGACAAAAGGGTGGTAGGAATAGGTTTAGTCCAATGATTCATCAGAGCCGATGGACTCTTCCAAAGGACAATTCCCTAGATAGAATTAGAAGTCCTAGGAAAGTTGGAGAAAGATTGTGAACGTAGCTGAATGCCGACCAAGTACTTAAGCTAGCACTGGAACAATCACAACAAGGTGCTAGTTATGATGTATTGGTAAGCATTGAAGGGGTTGAAGAATGAAAAAGAATTGTAAAGATAAAGGGTGTAAAGAAAGAAGCCCTCCTTACAACTTTAGGCAGAAACCGGGTCAATACATATGCTATTGAGATCATTGATTAATGATTCTCGATATTAAATAAAGACATCATGGACCCAGTGATGCAATGCACAACCCTTCCCAGCTAACTCAAATATCTCTCAAAAGGTATTTGTTTTAATCACACGGAGATCAACACGTTATCTATTGGTTTATTCACTCCGAATAGACTGATATTGAATAGGTGGCACTCCTCTCCAGCCATCGCTCACTAAATCAAAACGCACTATCGAGTCTAGAGCCACGAGATCATCAAAAGTCTCATTAGGACACTTTCCATTCATTCCTTGCTTTCTCACACACTGTGAAAAGTAAGAGATTTTTATGAGTCCTACGCAGTATTCTTGTAATATTGCCAGAACATCCGAGTAATACGCAAGTATTACAATGAAGATGGAAATCCTGCTTGAGCCAACATCAAACAAGCTCATGGTAGGTTACACGTGCGGTTCTTTAAGAACCAATCTTGTGAAAAACTGGAAAGAAACAGTAGTTTAATTCTTAATTGAACTTAAACTCGTTCCAGGCCTCTACGCATTATCATATGATCTTGCCAGAACACTCAGAGTGATTCTTTATTGATCACAGTGACGAGTGGAAATCCTTCTAGTGTTAACATCAAACAGCACTTGGTAGGTGACGTGCAAAATTCTTTATGAATTAAGCTCGTGATAACTGGAAAGCAACGATGGTGAAAATCTTAACTGAAATTCACTTGTTCCAGGTTTCATGAATTGACGGCTTCAATCACAAGGATAATTTATCCAAGTTATTCACTCTTTATGTTCGCAGTCAAGCTTAGTGATCGTCGAATAAAGAGAACGGGTTTACCCGCGAAATCCTGTCAGGAAGTTACTTAATTGAAACTATCTGTCATAGGTACGATATCTAATATCGTCCAACGGTCTTCACCGACCGGAGGTAAAATGCTACCGATTTAGAATGAAATGTTCTAAGCCATTTCATTCGTGTCTTATCATGTTGCTGCGAAGACGTTGGCGTTGCGGTGTACCAGCTGAAGTCGTTCCCACATGCTTATGTTTTTCTGCGTCAAAGTTCAGCAAAATTCAAGAAAGTGCAAAATGAAGTCTTCCGCTGTACCAAACTCTGAAGCTTTCGAAAATTCAACAAAAAGACATAAGTGTGTGGAACATGGAGTCACGAGGAGGCAAGATTCACAAGAAGGCAAAGATCGCACGTGATTGGTCAAAAGAACAATGCTCTCAAGCCAAAGCCTAAAAGATCAAATCAACATATTCACAACAAAAAGAAAGAAGAAAAGACTACGAGCTGAAGAACGAAGACTTAGTATAGTATGCTAGGTTTAGAACTTTGTAACGTGGAGTGACCTCCCTTAGGGGGAGATTGTTAGAAATACGTTTTAACGTATATTAGAAGTATCGGTCACTCCACAATATTATTAATGTTGTAATAGCTCGTAGTTAATGAGTACTTATTTAGTTAAGTAAGAAACCGACCCATGGGCTTGTCATGGGTCGGCCTAAGCCCAATAGTGGCCTTAGATATAAATACCCCTTTCCACCATGGAAAGGGGTTGGTTGTTGATTTTCCATTTTGATCATTTTAATGAAAACACATAGTTCTCTCTCACTTTCTCTCACTAGTTTCTCTCTCTAGGAATCTTCAACCCACTTCATAGATTAACAAGATTATCAATATTCTACAAAATACATTATAAACCATGATGATATACAAGCAGTTTTTTGTTTTCTAATTACATTTAATATTGCAAGTTGGATCTATACCTTCCACATTCCCAAAACAATATCTCATATTGTAATGTTCAATAAGATCGGGATGCTGTTTATCAAAGTAAAAAAAAAGAGCTTCATGATGTTTACGTTGAAAGATTTGAGAATCCTCGGGTAGAGGACTTTATGCGACATTATATAGCCTCGAGGTAGTGTCATCTATTCTACTCTGAAATTTGAAACTATCTATGTTTTCTGTTTTCATTATCACTATCTTGATTGCTCCGGGAAATACCCAAAAGTTAATAAGGGGATATTGGAGTTATTTGCTGGTATGTTTATTTTTAATATCCGTATTAAGAAGGAAGGTCATTATTACTTATTTACTTCTTTCCATTGTAGTTAACAAGGCCCCACTTCTATCACTTTTAGAAACTATAAACTTTTAGACAGATGTAGATGTGTTGGCAGATTGGTTTCCACCCTACAGAAACGCAGTGCTCTTCACTGGCCAGAAATGATTCAGGAAGTCAAAGTAAAACGGAAGCCATCCATAACAACACAACAACCACACAAACCATTAAGCCAACAATTCAACAAGGGCCATTCAGCAACGGCTTTCCAAGATTAGGAGTCCTAGCTCCTCAAGCTGGCACAGCTTCAGCCGGAACATTTAAAAATAACGTCACACATGTGAGAATCGCTTTTCGTGCTCAAAACTGAGACCTAAAACCAAAACCCGAAATGAAAGATAATGATTGATTAGAAGAGTGGGTACTGTGATCAATATCAGAATATGGTAGCTGCAGTTTGCGTCGCATATATGGTCGTGACTCTCTTACTCACATGTTGAATATATGAGTAATTGCATAAATCGTCCTTAAAGTATAGCCAAAATGCATGTATTATCCTAAACGTTATGAAAGTGCAAGAATCATCCCTATTTGAAAACTTTAATGAAAGTATCGTCCTTAATAGGGATATTGCTTGGGACGAAACACGCAAAATGGCCAAAACATTTGAGACGAAACATGCAAGATAGCAAAACTTCAAGGATGAAAATTTGCAAAATAGTTTGATTTTAGGACGATATCAGCACTTTCAAAATATTTGGGACAAAATTTGCAAAATGACCAAACTTCAGGGACGATTTACGAAATTCTCTCTTGAATATATTGATATATTTAAGGTTTGTTCTTTTTAAAAAGAAGTCTTTCTAAATCTCAATCAAACTTGATTCTTCATTTATTTAGCCCATATTCTTTCGTTTTAAGTTTTCTATTTGTTTGTTTGTATCACTGGTGCAATCAAACTGAATTCGAGATTTTTAAAATACATCACCAATTAATGCACCATCACAACCCAGCTGGTATGGTCAGTTCATCCTCTGCATTATATACAATAGTACAGTTAGCTACAAAAAAATAAAGCCTCAAATACATACAACATCCTAAATAATTTTGTATATAAGAAATTATATTGTCATTTTTATCATTGTTTATTTAATCATATTTAATAATATGTGTTTGAAATCGCATATCTAAACCGAATATAAAGGGTCAATTCGAAATCAGAAACACCCATTATTAAGTGTCCATTAAACAGGCCAAATTAAAGAAGAACAATGCACTGATAGGTGTGTAAACACCCATCCTTTTTACCACTTAATTACAATAATAACCGAGCCAAAACGTGTATTTTATGTCTTTTATGTCGGAATTATGCGTGGTTTGAGTTTTTGTTGTGATTTAGGACGAAAAGGTGAAAAGTGGAGAAAACACGGGCATTCACGGGCTTTTATCGAAGAAAAAGACGAAAGATGAAGTCGAGAAGTCAAGAGTGCAAAAAGAACGGAAGTCCAAGACCAATTCTAAAGATTTATCGAAGAAAAAGTCAAAAGACGGAATTTTATCAAAAGCCAAAAAACTCAAGTCTAATTTATTGAAGAATTAAAAGACGAGTTCAAAGAAATCCCGAGCCAAAAGTCATTAAAGTCCAAGATTAAAGAAGAATTAAAGGCTTAAGGACTAATGGTGCAATTAACAAAGAGATTAAGAAGGAAGGACCTAATGATGCAATTAAGGAGAAAGGAAAGAGGGGAGGAAGCTTCCTAAGCATTCCTTAATCCTCCCCTATATATAAATTAGTTCTTAATCATTTTCATTTTGTTGGCTAGAGTGACACTAGTTCTTCCACCCTTTTAATTACTTGCACATTTACTTTATTGCACCTTTAATTACCTTGTCTTGCACTTTAATTTTCAAGTAAGTTACTTTTACTTTTATTGCACCTTTACTTTACTTGTTTAATCTCTCATTCTTCCTTTCTTTCTTTGCTTAATCTTTATTTTTATATGCTTATTGTCTTGCTTATTTGATTAAAGATTGTGTTTTTATGCTTTTGATTGCTTTAGATCATTGATTTTTATAGCTTATTTGTGTTTCTTTTAAGTTTCTTAAGTTTTTATAAAAGTTATTTTTATATAAAAGTTTGTTTTTTCGTAAACCTTTTTCTTTTCGTGTTATAAAAGTCTTTAAATTGTAGCTTATTAGCTTTTTCTCATACGGTTTTGTTTAGGATTTTAGACTCGTGCTTATTAGAGTTATAGCTTATTTGTTTAGCTTATTTTGCATTCCTTTCTCCGTATTCCGATCTATACAATCGGAAAAGGGTTATACATTCCGACCAGCACTCCATTGCTTGGTCGGAAAAGGGTTTGTAGTATTCCGACTGGGAGTGGTTCTAACATTTCGATCGAAGGTAAGTGACAGTTATTCCGATCAAGGGTGTATGATATTCCGATTGGAGGGATCGTGAGTATTCCGGTCAGAGGTAAGCTTGGTATTCCGATCAGAGTGAGTGACAACATTCCGATTGAAGTTCCGATCATCATTCCGATTGGGAGGATTCCGATATCCCCTATTCCCACATTCCGATTGAAGTGATTCCGATCAGGGTAATTTGGTTATTCCGATTGGAAAGGTGACAGTTATTCCGATCAGACCTATTCCTTATTCCGATCAGGGGTTGAGTACATTCCGATGGTAAGCCTGATCGGAATATATTCCGATTAGGATTGGTTTGTTTTATATTTTTGTCTTGTTTAATTTTTAAGTTCTCATTTTAATACTTTGTCTAATTTTAATTCTTGTCTCGCTTTAATTTCAAGTCATTTAATTATTTTACTTTTCAAAGTTTTTAATATTGCACCCTTTACTTTTAATTAGACTTAGATTTTTATTTTAACGCCATTTTACTTTAAAGCATTTTAATTTTAAGCCTTCTACTTTAATTGTTTTGCACTTTTTAATATACTACAACGACAACACTTCTGTTTCACCAAAGACAGCAGAGTCACACATTAAACCAGATCAATTCGATTAGAACACTAGAACGATAATTTTCTTACTAGCAAAATGCTTGTATCAAATGGCGCCGCTGCCGGCTCTTTTCGTAAAGATTAACGGTTTTCTGTGAGAGACGCGTTACTTTTTGGGATCCGTTCACTTGTGAGCGTTATTTTTCTTGCATAAAAATTTCAAAAAAACCATAAAAATTAAAAATTGATAAAAACACATAAAAATTAAAAAATTAAAAAAACCAAAAAGATTTTATCTTTATTGTGTATATATATTGTTTTTGCATTTGGTATTGTTTTCTTTTCCCTTTCTAGGTGTATGCGTACTAGATCTTCTACTTATCAAGAGCCCGAGACTCGAGAAGATTTAAGTATGTCAAGTGTTAACAACAACAATAATCCACCGCACCTCAACAGTAACAACAATGTTCTTCCACAGCCCGATCTTCGGACAATGGAGGAGCTTTGTCAACCTACCATGTTTGGACGAGGAGGACCGATTGCGCCGATGAAAATCACGGCTCCGGAGTTTTCGTTGAAGCACCACATGATTCAGCAAGTGTAAACTAGTCCATTCGCCGGAATGCCTGATGATGATGCCAACAAACACCTCGACAAGTTCATTACAATCACCCAAAGCATGAAGTTGCCCGGTGCCACAATGGATGTTCTTCGCCTACAGCTCTTTCCGAATACTTTATCACATCATGCCGAGAAATGGTTTGATCGTCTCCCGAAGAATTCTATTCATACTTGGGATGACATGACTCAACGCTTTTTGTCGCGCTACTTTCCACCATCCATGGTCACGAGCCTTCGCAATCAAATCAGCGATTTCATGCAAGATCCCGATGAATCTCTCTTTGATGCTTGGGAAAGATATAATGTCTTGATTGATCGTTGTCCAAACCACAACATGCTTCCCGTCACCCTAATTGATACTTTCTACAACGGTTTGACTTTTTGAGATCTTGATACGATTAATGCAGCCGCCGGTGGCACATTCATGAAAAGGAGACCCGAGGAGTGTAGAGAGCTAATTGAGAACATGACTACTCACCACAAAAACTGGGATTTCTCTGCTTCTTCAAGGAATAACCCGAGAGTCAATGTTTCTTCTACCTCAGCAAACCCTGATATGACCGAACTCACCCGCATGATGACTGAAATGAGCAAAAGTATCACGCTTCTCGCTTCAAACCAACAACAATAACAAGTTAAAGCGGTTGCCAATCCTTGTGAAACATGCGGCGGTCCTCACTCATACACCGATTGTCCTTCAACTCAAGGAAATCCGGAAAATGTGTATGCAGCTTATGGTAATTATTCACCGGAAAATTACCAAGCTCGACAACAAGGGGATAGAAATTTGCTGAGTTACCGGTCCAACAATTACCTTTCACCCGGTTTTTCTCCTCAAAACCAAAACCCCGCCAACAATTACAATAGAAGCAACCAAATCCCACCAAGAGCTTCTAATCCTTATCACCCACCCGCCTAACAAACCCCACCCATTAACCCCGATGTTGAAGCCATCATGAGAACCCAAGGTGAGCAAATCAAGAATCTGCAGAGCCAAATTATAAATTTGAAAGGAGATATTACCAAGCAATGGAATGAGATAAGATCCGAGCTTCGAGATAATATCCAATCTTCCTTCAGCAATCAAACGAATGATTTGAAGAATATGCTTGCTAGTTTCTTACCCGCAGCTCAACCTTCTACTTCAAGTTCTCTACCTTCAAACACCGTCACCAATCCGCGAGCAAATGTAAGTGCTATTACTACTCGTAGTGGAATTACCATTGTCGATCCACCAATCCCACCACCATTTATCCATCCTCCTCCTACACCTAGTATTAGTGCACCATTACCGTCTCCGCCTCGTCATGACGATGTATCTAGGAAGGACCCTTCAACATCTCAACCTTTACCTACTACACCTGCACCTTCACCACCCAAACCCAATATCCCTTATCCCTCTCGTTTAGGCAAGACCAAAATGCTAACCAAGGATGACTCTGAAGTGTCACGCTATGTGAAGATGATCTCTTAAATGAACTTCAACATTAGCTTTCTTGAAGCACTTGTCCACATGCCCAAATTTGTTAAAGCATTTAAGGAATTGCTCAACAAGAAGGAAAAGTTGATTGAGCTCGCCAACACACGCTTAAATGAAAACTACTCTGCAGTTATTCTTAAAGAACTTCCGGAAAAGCTTGGAGATCCCGGTCGTTTTGTGTTGCCTTGCGTTTTCAACAAAACTGAAGAATTTATTGCCCTTGCTGATCTCGGGGCCAGTATTAATTTGATGCCATTAAGTGTTTGGAAAACACTATCATTACCCGACCTCACTCCAACAAAGATGACTCTTGAACTTGCAAATCGCACTCTCGCTTACCCCGTTGGTATTGCCGAAGACGTGTTCATAAAAGTTGGCACATTTACTTTCCCGGTCGATTTTGTCGTTGTTTATTATGAAATGGACCCTCGTATTCCTTTAATACTTGGTCGGCCATTCTTGAGAACCGGACGAGCTTTAGTGGATGTGGCCGAAGGCGAGTTAATCTTAAGAGTCGGGAATGATTCACAAGTTTTCAAAATGGGGAAGCTTACAAGTAAATCCTTTGGAGGCAGAGAATCAGTGAATATGATTAATGTGCATGATGACTTTGTTGTCTACAACAATCCTCTATTCGATTCTTGCATCGATAATCCACTTTTTCATGATGATGTGCATGATTCTCGCTCCACTTTGGAACCTTCTCCCATTTTTGATTCTCCATCGATCTTTGATGCTTATGATGATGATGATTCTAGCTCAGATTGGGATGATTTTGATGATTGTACCTCCGAGTATCCCGAGCTGCCCACGTATGATGATTTTGATGAGGCCGATACTCTTTCGAGCGATTCTTCACATGATGAAGATCCTCCGCCATCACTCGATCCTACTTTAGACGATTACTCATTTGAGGAAGATTTCTCTGAATTTCTTAACACATACTTCCCTCATGAGAGTGATGCTCCTCCGTATGATTTTGAAGATTATCGTCTTGATCCTACTTTGGATTTGAAGAACATTCTTTCAAAGGAGAAGAAACCGGTCGACACCAATATCCGCAGCACATATGATTTAACACCTCTTTGTCCCCCTTCTGAGGACGAGGTTGTGCTTCTTCGCGGATCTTCTTCCCATTCTGCTGAGCTTGAGTGCTATTTTCCCCTAAAGGAAAAGGTGTTCGACCCCGGTATTGATATTCTGCAGCCATCTCAGTATCCACCTGATGAAATAAAAGGAAATATCTTTGGAACTTATGGAAATCTGCTTGCACCACTTCACCCTTGCTTCCACCGTGCTCCATCGCTGCTTAAGGGAACCTTGCCTATTCTTCTTTGGCTTGCCTTGTTCGCCTTAAGCTTGTGCTATTTGATGGACGAAAACTATGTCTTTGATCCTGGTGGATATGTTTCATGCTTCTTCCTATGATGATCAAGGTCGAGTCAGGCTCACGACTCGGTAATCAAAAATCAAGCGCTTCTTGGGAGGCAACCCATGCATCTATCTTTTAGCTTTCTTTATCCTAAGTGTAGGGGAGACCCGTTGGTTTGCTATTTCCTCTCCTCTCTTCTTAATCAGGGATTCGCGCACTCAATGATCCACACTTGATGATTCTTGACGACCCGTGATTCCGTGTTCACTTCTTCCCGGTTCTATCCTAAACTCTTTTCGATTCACTATTTTATATTTTCTCAATATTAAAATAGGAATCTCTTTAGTTGTCTTTTCCTTAGCGAGATGTAAACAAAGTGCACAATGTCCTAAGTGTATGGGAGTTTACTCCCACATGCTTAAACATTAAGGACAATGTTTATGTTAAGTTTAGGGGAGACTTCTATCGAAGTTAAGTGGCCTTTTCCTTGTATTTGTCCTCATTTTAACCGGAAAATCAATTTTTCGACATTTTTCAAAATTTTTGATCTATTTTGGCCTATTAGTTTTTCCCTTTGTATAGTTATTTTCTTTCCTTGTTAGAATAAATCTTTAATAAAGTGGTTTTAATTTTCAAACGTTGTGAATCTTTTGACTCAACCCGAGTTTACTTATCTAAGTTACTCTAGCTAGTATCCTTAACATGTTTAAGTCAAGCTTTGCTAAGCTTTTATATAGGGGGCTATAAAACGCGAAAGTCTTAACTCTCACGGGTTAAGAACAAGAACTTTTCGCAAGTTCCTATAATTGATCCTAGAGAGTCGTTTATCAAGGGAATTTTAAAATGCGATTTCTAAACTTGAAAAAGTCTAAGAGTTTGCAAGATCCTATAGGCGACTCGAAAACCCAAAACTTTGATTTAATAGGCTAAGCATCCACGAATCTCATTACTTGAGATTTTAAACAGTGGAGAACGAGAGATGATAGAGCCAATTATAAGTTCGTATTCTTTCATGAATTTATGTGAGTTAATTATAAGCCTATTCTCCCATCGCTTGCTAATAAATTCATCTGCAATAAACAAGGTTGTACGATTTGAAAAGTTACTTAGCTTCTAGCCCAAGATCGTTTAAAACTTGCTCGGTATGGATTAGAGTTCATAGCCACGGCATAACTTATTGAAGCGGGATGCGAAGATTGGCGAGTCCGAAAAGGCCTTAACAAGGCATGAGGGCTACATTTTGTTACTAAAGATCCAAAGTGATGTGAAGAATCATTTATCGAAAATCAATATGAAGGATCGAGACACACGACGAAAAGCAAAAACTCCCCAAAAGTCATGGAGAATTGTATCCGAAAAGACCCTAGCAAGGTATGAGGATAAATAGATCCAAGTCATAAAAGGAGGCGGATCGTTGTATATCAAAGTCCAAAATAAAGATTGGAGAAAAATGAAGAAGTCGTGGTCCAAGTATGAATCTCTCAAAACTTCAAGTGAAGAAATTCCATTATGAAGAGAAGACCATAATTTCATGAACGTCTCTCAAGGTTTGAAGTATGAAGTCGCTGCCAAATATCGGTCCGAGAAAGTTCTCAAATCGCGAAGCGAGTTATGCCAAGATATGAACTTTATGAGGTCCCGAGAAGCAGTTTTAAAAGATTTTGTCTTTTAGCTAACTATTGATTAAATCGTTCACTTTATTTTCGGACTAAATAAACTATCGAAATAAGTCAACAATGCATCCTCGTGATCATTTAAGACAATAATAAAATATAAGAGATACCCCTAGGAATAAGGGAGTCTAAGTGAATAATTGGCCCACATGAGTTCGTGTTAGTTTGCTAACTTATAATAACAATGATCTCGTTTTTAAGCTTGGTTTGGAGAAAGTGAAAACTTGAGGATGATGATTATTCATGACATTTCCAAAACCCAATGTATGCTTTTGATTTCTTTACTTTGAATATTTGTAATTTTCTATCTCTTTAATAAAGGCCAAGGTGGATTGATTATGATGAAAAATGTAAACGTGCTTTGTAACTAATGCATTGCATGAGGACATTGCAATGGTCAAGTGTAGGGGATTTGATAGGTGTGTAAACACCCATCCTTTTTACCACTTAATTACAATAATAACCGAGCCAAAACGTGTATTTTATGTCTTTTATGTCGGAATTATGCGTGGTTTGTGTTTTTGTTGTGATTTAGGACGAAAAGGTGAAAAGTGGAGAAAACACGGGCATTCACGGGCTTTTATCGAAGAAAAAGACGAAAGATGAAGTCGAGAAGTCAAGAGTGCAAAAAGAACGGAAGTCCAAGACCAATTCTGAAGATTTATCGAAGAAAAAGTCAAAAGACGGAAGTTTATCAAAAGCCGAAAAACTCAAGTCTAATTTACTGAAGAATTAAAAGACGAGTTCAAAGAAATCCCGAGCCAAAAGTCATTAAAGTCCAAGATTAAAGAAGAATTAAAGGCTTAAGGACTAATGGTGCAATTAACAAAGAGATTAAGAAGGAAGGACCTAATGATGCAATTAAGGAGAAAGGAAAGAGGGGAGGAAGCTTCCTAACCATTCCTTAATCCTCCCCTATATATAGATTAGTTGTTAATCATTTTCATTTTGTTGGCTAGAGTGACACTAGTTCTTCCACCCTTTTAATTACTTGCACATTTACTTTAATGCACCTTTAATTACCTTGTCTTGCACTTTAATTTTCAAGTAAGTTACTTTTACTTTTATTGCACCTTTACTTTACTTGTTTAATCTCTCATTCTTCCTTTCTTTCTTTGCTTGATCTTTATTTTTATATGCTTATTGTCTTGCTTATTTGATTAAAGATTGTGTTTTTATGCTTTTGATTGCTTTAGATCATTGATTTTTATAGCTTATTTGTGTTTCTTTTAAGTTTCTTAAGTTTTTATAAAAGTTATTTTTACATAAAAGTTTGTTTTTTCGTAAACCTTTTTCTTTTCGTGTTATAAAAGTCTTTAAATTGTAGCTTATTAGCTTTTTCTCATACGGTTTTGTTTAGGATTTTAGACTCGTGCTTATTAGAGTTATAGCTTATTTGTTTAGCTTATTTTGCATTCCTTTCTCCGTATTCCGATCTGTACAATCGGAAAAGGGTTATACATTCTGACCAGCACTCCATTGCTTGGTCGGAAAAGGGTTTGTAGTATTCCGACTGGGAGTGGTTCTAACATTCCGATCGAGGGTAAGTGACAGTTATTCCGATCAAGGGTGTATGATATTCTGATTGGAGGGTTCGTGAGTATTCCGGTCAGAGGTAAGCTTGGTATTCCGATCAGAGTGAGTGACAACATTCCGATTGAAGTTCCGATCATCATTCCGATTGGGAGGATTCTGATATCCCCTATTCCCACATTCCGATTGAAGTGATTCCGATCAGGGTAAGTTTGGTTATTCCGATTGGAAAGTTGATAGTTATTCCGATCAGACTCATTCCTTATTCCGATCAGGGGTTGAGTACATTCCGATGGTAAGCCTGATCGGAATATATTCCGATTAGGATTGGTTTGTTTTATATTTTTGTCTTGTTTAATTTTTAAGTTCTCATTTTAATACTTTGTCTAATTTTAATTCTTGTCTCGCTTTAATTTCAAGTCATTTAATTATTTTACTTTTCAAAGTTTTTAATATTGCACCCTTTACTTTTAATTAGACTTAGATTTTTATTTTAACGCCATTTTACTTTAACGCATTTTAATTTTAAGCCTTCTACTTTAATTGTTTTGCACTTTTTAATATACTACAACGACAACACTTTTGTTTCACCAAAGACAGCAGAGTCGCACATTAAACCAGATCAATTCGATTAGAACACTAGAACGATAATTTTCTTACTAGCAAAATGCTTGTATCAAATGGCGCCGCTGCCGGCTCTTTTCGTAAAGATTAACGGTTTTCTGTGAGAGACGCGTTACTTTTTGGGATCCGTTCACTTGTGAGCGTTATTTTTCTTGCATAAAATTTCAAAAAAACCATAAAAATTAAAAATTGATAAAAACACATAAAAATTAAAAAAATTAAAAAAACCAAAAAGATTTTATCTTTATTGTGTATATATATTGTTTTTGCATTTGGTATTGTTTTCTTTTCCCTTTCTAGGTGTATGCGTACTAGATCTTCTACTTATCAAGAGCCCGAGACTCGAGAAGATTTAAGTATGTCAGGTGTTAACAACAACAATAATCCACCGCACCTCAACAATAACAACAATGTTCTTCCACAGCCCGATCTTCGGACAATGGAGGATTAATAAGTGTGTAAACACTTATCCTTTTGCCACTAAAATCAAGTAAAAACGAGACCTAATCATGTGTTTAATATCATAAATGTCGGAATTATGCGTGGTTTTGTGTTTTGTGTGATAAATAGGTACAAATGATCAAAAGAAGAGAAAACACGGGATTTCACGGTCAATTGTCAAAGAAAAATCAATATAGAGACGAAGACAAAGATCAAAAGTCCAAAAGTGTGCAACGCTCACGGAAACCGATGAAAACCGACACGAGATTGATGAAAAGATCGACAAAAGCCGAAATCGAGCTCGTTATTGGCGGATTTAATTTTTTAGAAGATATTCGGGCTTGTGGGACCCACATTTGGATTAATGGGCTCAAAAGCCCATTAACATAAGCTAAAAGGAACCATTTTCTCAAATAAGCCCATATAGCCCAAAAACAGATTGAATTGTTTGGTAACTTGGGCTTAAAGCCCATTTGATGAAAAATCTAGGACGGATGAATGCAATTGGGCCAGGCCTTTTGGCTAAAGAATTAGTGGCTATATCAAATATTGATAAGTTGTATTCCCAGTCAACTCTCAATATACTCCATTCAAACCTTTTGTATCCCAGTCAACTCCACAATATCACATATATTTCAACCCCCACACACGTGTTTTCAAACACGTCTATCCCATAATAAAGAAATAAATAAAACGATTTATTGTTTTACCCCACCTACCCACTTAATGAATATAACGTAACCCCCATCACTTTCCCCCCACGTGTACACCCTTTTACCCTATTAACACCTCACCCCATTTACATTTAATAAACCCATTTACCCACCACCCACACTTTTAATTTCAATAATAACAAGATACATTCAATGTTACTGTGTTTCTTTCTCTCCCACTTTTCTCTCACAGTCACCACCACATGCCAACCCTAATTTTCGGATCAGTAAAAAACCATGAGTAAAAATTGGGGCTTTTCTTCTCTTGTTCAAGACACGTGCAATTCACGCACTTGGGAATTAATTCCCCAAGTTTTTCGCACATCACCAGTGGTCCTCATATCCTCCAATCAAATTAAATACACCCTGGCAATCCGTGGGCAAGAGTGATTACAACCATTAGATCAAGAAAGAAGAAAGAGAAGATTGGAAGAACGGTCGAGATTTCAAGCCGTAGGCTCCAAGAAAAAAATAGTTTGAGGGTTTCTCTATAAAACCCCTTCACTTGTAATTCAACAGGAAGCTTTTCATTACTTTTTATTTTACTGTTTTTTTAATTAGGAGTAGATTAAAAATAGTTTTAAAATTAGATTAGGTTTATTGTATTTTTTCAATTTCCAGATTTGTAATTTTTATGAATGTTAATGAAAAGTAGTTTTCATAATTTTTCGTCTCAATTTAATATTTTAAGTCGAATTTAATTTCTGTTTGATCTGTTTTTTTATATATATATTACTGTTCGTCTCTTTTATTATTATCCGAAAAAAAAAAAAAAAAAATAAAAAAAAAATAAAAAAAAAATAATAAAAAAAAATATATATATAAAAAACTGGATCGAGAGGATGTTCCAAAGAAGGGTAGCTGTTGGTTCATGTTTTCGAGGTGATGTTTTTGATGAGTGTTCTACAATGATGATGAAGTTGATGATGGCGTTAGTTTTCGGTTCAATAGGATGCTCAGCGCATACCTACGTCTCAAAGGTTTCGTCATCAGGTTTGTTTACTTTTTTATTTATGTGATTTAGTTAATCTGTGATTAGATTTATGTCTTAATCTGCTTTTGTTTGAGTCTGATATTAGTTAAGATTTTTAGTGAGTTTATTGAATCTGTTTAATCTAGGTCTGTTATTTGCTAGTAGTCTGCTTCCTTTAATCTCTGTTTAGATTTTAAGTAGTAGCTATTTTGATTTGCTTAGTTTTATTAATCTGATTTATCTGCTTTGACTTAAGCACAAATTGAGTCTGTTTTTTTTATTATTTAACCTGTTTGGATTTGGAGTTTTTAGGATCCGCTTATCTTATATCTGCTAAATTGTTTAGGATTGCTTAATTTAGATATAAAATCTTTATCTGCTTATTTCGGTTTACTAATTGTTTAAGCTTATTTTCCTATTTATTTTCTTAGCTTTTAAAAATTGATTTACCTCAGTTTTTATGTGAGTTTATTTGTTTCCTGCTTGTTTGGCTGATTTATTGTTTGTACTGCTCTTTGATTATTGCATACTCCTCAGACCCAATTGGTCTGAGGGTTCTCTTTGTCCAAAAGTAAAAAAAAAAAAATCCAAAAAAAAAAAAAAAATGTCATCTATAGGGCTCGAACCTGTGACCTCCCCTTTACCAGTCAAACGTGTTTGCCATCTGAGCTAGTTGGCCTTTTGAGTTTAATTCTCATTGTTAGATTAATATAATTTCTTTTAAATGTGGCAGTTTTTAATTTAATTGATTTAAGCTAAATTAGTTTAAGTTTATTTAAATCTTATTTAAAAAGTCTATTTTAATTCGTTTTTTTTTAATAAAAAAATAAAAGGATAAAAAATATTTTATTTAAATTTCTTTTTTTTTGTTTAAATTAGTTTAGGTTTTAAATAGTTTTAATAAAAGTCTTTTAAAAAGTTTTCTTTAATTTTATTTTTCAATTTATATAGTTTTGTTTAAAAATAGATTTTAATTAAAGGTTTTTATTTTAGTCATATTAAAATTAGTTTTATTAAGTTTCATTTAAAAGTTTTTTTTAGTTTTATTAATTAGACAAATTTTATTTTCAAATTATTAGTTTAAATAGTTAATTAAAATAGATTTCTTTAAATTAAATAGCTTTTATTTTTTTTTAATTAGTTTAAAAATACCCAAAAATACGTTTTACCAAGAACAAATTAATCTTAACGTTTAAACTGGAAATCAAATTCGAGTGAATCGAGGAACGATAATTAGAATATAAAAAAGGGCATACAAAATCCATTTTTTCAAAATGGCGCCGCTGCCGCTTCGCTCGTACGATTGACGATTTTTTCGTGAAGACGTTTGGATTTTGGGATCCGTTCGCTTTGAACGTTACGTTTCTTGCACAAAAAATCAAAAATACAAAAAAATCAAAAACTTAAAAATACAAAAAAATTAAAAATCACAAAAGCAATTTCTTTCCTAAGAATTGCACCAAAAAAATTAAAAAATCCAAACGTAATACTTTTTCCTAAAAGTATTACACCAAAAATATTACGTATTAGTGTTAATTTTTAGTTCGATTTCCTTCGATTTTTCTTGTATATATATATTTTTCTAAAAAAATCCAAAAATATTCTTCTTTATCCTCTATCGGGTTTAATTCTTTTCTCTACCCCTCTTATTTATAATTCTTCATGGATTCGTCTTGCGTTCGGTGTGGAAGACCATGGCATGGTTTTCAAACATGTCAATGGTGTATTTGTGAGCGGTGTGGTTTTGATATCGACAATACACAATTTGGATTTTGTCCATTTTGCAATTCAACGAATTCGTACTTCTCCTCTTACAATACTTTCTCCCCCCTCCCGTCTATGACAATCCCTATCCGCAACATGAACCGGGTTTTTCCCAATACCCGTGTTGCAATCATTGTGGGGGCCCTCACGATACTTCTTATTGTCAACCGATGAATTATGAGCCACATCCGTGCTATAATTCCGGTTTTCAAAATTTTGAACCCCCACATCCCACCATCAATCATCAATCCTCTCAGAGAATTCAACAAATCAATGCTTTGAATGACGAAAGAAAAGCCCTTCTTTGGGAACTTCATGACGGCTTAATTCGACTGACCGAGACTTTGGAGGAGCAACAACGACAACGACAAGAGCAAGTATCTAATCTTAGTGATTATACTCCTCCTCCTGTGCGTTCTTACTATTATGATGATGATGATGACGATGAGAATACTATTTCTTGGAATGATCTTTGTGCTCAATGTCCTAGTGCAATTGTAATTCCTTCTCTCGACTTGCCAGCTCTCGAGCCTAAGGATTCTACCACTCCTATTCTCGATTCTTCTACTATGGAGCCCGATGCCTCTCTCATCATGGGGGATGAGGGTCTTATCACTATTCCTTGTGACGAGACTCTTATTCCAATCCAAAGTGAGCCTACGGTTGCTTCCGATAGTGACGATGAGTGTGAATCTCTTTCTAGTAATGATTCATTGCTTCCCACCGACATCTTGGGAAACAATTCTTTGGCTTTCTCTAATCCCATTTTTGATCTCGATGATGATTTTACTTCTAGTGATGACGAGTCACTATCCGATGAAGACGTTCCGAAGGAAAATTTCAAGATTTATTCGAACCCTTTATTTGATTTTGATGACGCCTACATCTCTAGTGACGTGAATCCACTCTTTGAAGAGGGGATTGAGGACATTGATAGCTCCGACTCTATTGCTATTGATGAGCATCCTTTGTTAGCCATGCCACCTCCCATCATAGAGGAGGTGGAAAGATTTGACCCTACTTTCCATTTGATTCGGTCTGGTGACGTGACGCGGGTGGTAGATATGTCCTCTGATATTTCTCATATTATGTTGCCACCCCGTCCTACCGCGTGCACACCCAAGCAAGTGATGTATCGCTTTTACTCTCCTCATTTCATACCGGGAAATGAGGATGAGTGCTTTGACCCGGGAGGTGACATTGACCATTCTTTGATTGATACCTTTACGGCTTTGCCGAATAGTGACCATCCTATGTCTTTGGGGGAGGCCAATTTGTCTCCTTTACCCATCCCACCTCCCGTGGATCACGACCTCACATACTTCTCGTATGTTGAGCGGACTTTTCTCCCTTTCATGACTTATCCTCCTGCCTCTCATTTGTTATGTTCCTCCGGGACCGAGGATAAGATTTTTGATCCCGGTATCACATTCGAGGTTTCCCCATGGACCATTTAATTCGGGGTCGAGTCAGGCTCGTGACTCGGTTAACAAAAACAAGCGCTTCTCGGGAGGCAACCCGATGATCTATCTTTTTATTTTTTATCTATTTTCTATAATAAGTGTAGGGGGAGCCGTGTAGGTTGTTTTGTGTGTTGTGATTGTGTAGGTACATGTGCTTTGATGATCCACTTTTGGTACTTTTGACGAGACCCGTGTTCCCGTGTTACCCGTGTACCCGGTTCCTTCGATAAGTTTTTGCTATTGTGATTCAATCTTGTATATAAATAAGACAAATAATTGTGATCACTTTAGTTGTCCTTTCCTTAGCTCGATTTAAACAACGTACTCAATGTCCTAAGTGTAGGGGAGTTTATTCTCCCACATGCTTAAACATTGGGGACAATGTTTATATTAAGTGTAGGGAGGATTTCTATCGAAATTTTAGTGGCCTTTTCCATGAATTTGACCCCATTTTAACCGGAAATTTTTTTTAAAAAATTTCAACGTTTTTCAAATTTTTGATCTATTTTGGCCTTGTAGTATTTTTCTTCTATTTTCTTTTTCTTTGCATCATATTTATATTTTCTATTTTCAAGAATAAAGTTTAAAAAAATATAATAAATAAATAAATAAAATGGTTTTTACAAGTTTAGATATCTTTGATATATTAGGCCCGTCTTGAATATTTTGACTCAACCCGAGTTTACTTATCCAAGTTTACTCTAGCTAGTATCCTTAACCATATGGACCTTAATTGGTTTATTAGGCTAAGCATCCACGAGTCTCATTCCTTGAGATTTTAAATTGTGGAGAACGAGAGATGATAGAGTTAATTATAAGTTTGGTATTCTTTCATTAACCTATGTGAGTTAGTTATGAGTTTTTTCTCCCATCACTTGTTAATAAATATATTTGCAATAAATAAGGTTGTACGATTTAAAAGGTTACTTAGCTTCTAGCACAAGATCGTTTAAAAGTTGCTCGGTATTAATTAGAGTTCATAGCCAAGGCATAACTTATTGAAACGGGACGCGAAGATTGGCTTATCCAAAAAGGCCCTAACAAGGCATGAGGATACCAGAGTCCAAAAAGGCCCTAACAAGGCATGAGGATTCACTTTTTGCTAAAGATCCTAAGATGATGTGAAGATCATTAATCCAAATCAATATGAAGGATCAAGACACACGACGAGAAGCAATTACTCCCCTAAAGATCATGGAGAAGTCTATCCAAAAAGACCCTAACAAGGTATGAGGATAAATAGATCCAAGTCCGAAAAGGAGGCGGATCGTTGTATATCAAAATCCTAAATAAAGAAGAGGATAAATGAAGAAGTCGTGGTCAACGTTTGAAGCATCTTTCACTCCTTATGAAGATGTATACCAAAATGAAGAGAAGACCATAATTTCAAGATCGTCTCTCAAGATTTGAAGTTTGAAGTACAAGCCAAATATCGGTCCGAGAAAGGTCTCAAATCGTGAAACGAGTTATGCCAAGATATGAACTTTATGAGGTCTCGAGAAGCCGTTTTAAAAGATTTTGTCCTTTAGCTAACTATTGATTAAATCGTCCCACTTTATTTTCGGCCTTAATAAATTATCGAAATAAGTCAAAAATGCATCCTCGTGATCATTCAAGACAAAAATAAAATACAAGAGATACACCGTAGGAATAAGGGAGTCTAAGTGATTAACTAAACCACATGAGTAAGTGTTAGTTGTGCTAAATTGTAATAACAATGATCTCGTTTTTGAGCTTGGTATGGGGAACGTGAAACTTGAGGGTGATAAATATTCATGACACCAAAGCCCTAATCTAAGTCTTAGATTTCTTCACGAGTTTCTTCTATCAAATAATTTCCAAGTTCATAAATTATTTTAACTTTTGCTTCCTTTTATCTTTCCATAGTAGTAGTAATAATTAATAAAGGCCAAGATGGGTTGATTATGAGAGAAATGTAACGTATGCTTTATAATTATGCATTGCATGGGGTCATTGCAATGGTCAAGTGTAGGGGATTTAATAAGTGTGTAAACACTTATCCTTTTGCCACTAAAATCAAGTAAAAACGAGACC
Source organism: Glebionis coronaria (assembly GCA_025667525.1). NCBI lineage: Eukaryota > Viridiplantae > Streptophyta > Magnoliopsida > Asterales > Asteraceae > Glebionis > Glebionis coronaria. The sequence goes on from JANFOE010001157.1 coordinate 166,189, forward strand.
TAATCATGTGTTTAATATCATAAATGTCGGAATTACGCGTGGTTTTGTGTTTTGTGTGATAAATAGGTACAAATGATCAAAAGAAGAGAAAACACGGGATTTCACGGTCAATTGTCAAAGAAAAATCAATATAGAGACGAAGACAAAGATCAAAAGTCCAAAAGTGTGCAACGCTCACGGAAACCGATGAAAACCGACACGAGATTGATGAAAAGATCGACAAAAGCCGAAATCGAGCTCGTTATTGGCGGATTTAATTTTTTAGAAGATATTCGGGCTTGTGGGACCCACATTTGGATTAATGGGCTCAAAAGCCCATTAACATAAGCTAAAAGGAACCATTTTCTCAAATAAGCCCATATAGCCCAAAAACAGATTGAATTGTTTGGTAACTTGGGCTTAAAGCCCATTTGATGAAAAATCTAGGACGGATGAATGCAATTGGGCCAGGCCTTTTGGCTAAAGAATTAGTGGCTATATCAAATATTGATAAGTTGTATTCCCAGTCAACTCTCAATATACTCCATTCAAACCTTTTGTATCCCAGTCAACTCCACAATATCACATATATTTCAACCCCCACACACGTGTTTTCAAACACGTCTATCCCATAATAAAGAAATAAATAAAACGATTTATTGTTTTACCCCACCTACCCACTTAATGAATATAACGTAACCCCCATCACTTTCCCCCCACGTGTACACCCTTTTACCCTATTAACACCTCACCCCATTTACATTTAATAAACCCATTTACCCACCACCCACACTTTTAATTTCAATAATAACAAGATACATTCAATGTTACTGTGTTTCTTTCTCTCCCACTTTTCTCTCACAGTCACCACCACATGCCAACCCTAATTTTCGGATCAGTAAAAAACCATGAGTAAAAATTGGGGCTTTTCTTCTCTTGTTCAAGACACGTGCAATTCACGCACTTGGGAATTAATTCCCCAAGTTTTTCGCACATCACCAGTGGTCCTCATATCCTCCAATCAAATTAAATACACCCTGGCAATCCGTGGGCAAGAGTGATTACAACCATTAGATCAAGAAAGAAGAAAGAGAAGATTGGAAGAATGGTCGAGATTTCAAGTCGTAGGCTCCAAGAAAAAAATAGTTTGAGGGTTTCTCTATAAAACCCCTTCACTTGTAATTCAACAGGAAGCTTTTCATTACTTTTTATTTTACTGTTTTTTTAATTAGGAGTAGATTAAAAATAGTTTTAAAATTAGATTAGGTTTATTGTATTTTTTCAATTTCCAGATTTGTAATTTTTATGAATGTTAATGAAAAGTAGTTTTCATAATTTTTCGTCTCAATTTAATATTTTAAGTCGAATTTAATTTCTGTTTGATCTGTTTTTTATATATATATTACTGTTCGTCTCTTTTATTATTATCCGAAAAAAAAAATAAAAAATAAAAAATAAAAAATAAAAAAATAATAATAAAAAAAAATATATATATAAAAAACTGGATCGAGAGGATGTTCCAAAGAAGGGTAGCTGTTGGTTCATGTTTTCGAGGTGATGTTTTTGATGAGTGTTCTACAATGATGATGAAGTTGATGATGGCGTTAGTTTTCGGTTCAATAGGATGCTCAGCGCATACCTACGTCTCAAAGGTTTCGTCATCAGGTTTGTTTACTTTTTTATTTATGTGATTTAGTTAATCTGTGATTAGATTTATGTCTTAATCTGCTTTTGTTTGAGTCTGATATTAGTTAAGATTTTTAGTGAGTTTATTGAATCTGTTTATTCTAGGTCTGTTATTTGCTAGTAGTCTGCTTCCTTTAATCTCTGTTTAGATTTTAAGTAGTAGCTATTTTGATTTGCTTAGTTTTATTAATCTGATTTATCTGCTTTGACTTAAGCACAAATTGAGTCTGTTTTTTTTATTATTTAACCTGTTTGGATTTGGAGTTTTTAGGATCCGCTTATCTTATATCTGCTAAATTGTTTAGGATTGCTTAATTTAGATATAAAATCTTTATCTGCTTATTTCGGTTTACTAATTGTTTAAGCTTATTTTCATATTTATTTTCTTAGCTTTTAAAAATTGATTTACCTCAGTTTTTATGTGAGTTTATTTGTTTCCTGCTTGTTTGGCTGATTTATTGTTTGTACTGCTCTTTGATTATTGCATACTCCTCAGACCCAATTGGTCTGAGGGTTCTCTTTGTCCAAAAGTAAAAAAAAAATCCAAAAAAAAAAAAAATGTCATCTATAGGGCTCGAACATGTGACCTCCCCTTTACCAGTCAAACGTGTTTGCCATCTGAGCTAGTTGGCCTTTTGAGTTTAATTCTCATTGTTAGATTAATATAATTTCTTTTAAATGTGGCAGTTTTTAATTTAATTGATTTAAGCTAAATTAGTTTAAGTTTATTTAAATCTTATTTAAAAAGTCTATTTTAATTCGTTTTTTTTTTAATAAAAAAATAAAAGGATAAAAAATATTTTATTTAAATTTCTTTTTTTTTGTTTAAATTAGTTTAGGTTTTAAATAGTTTTAATAAAAGTCTTTTAAAAAGTTTTCTTTAATTTTATTTTTCAATTTATATAGTTTTGTTTAAAAATAGATTTTAATTAAAGGTTTTTATTTTAGTCATATTAAAATTAGTTTTATTAAGTTTCATTTAAAAGTTTTTTTTAGTTTTATTAATTAGACAAATTTTATTTTCAAATTATTAGTTTAAATAGTTAATTAAAATAGATTTCTTTAAATTAAATAGCTTTTATTTTTTTTTAATTAGTTTAAAAATACCCAAAAATACGTTTTACCAAGAACAAATTAATCTTAACGTTTAAACCGGAAATCAAATTCGAGTGAATCGAGGAACGATAATTAGAATATAAAAAAGGGCATACAAAATCTTTTTTTTCAAGGATCTTTGTCAACCTACCATGTTTAGACGAGGAGGACCGATTGCGCCGATGCAAATCACGGCTCCGGAGTTTTCGTTGAAGCACGACATGATTCAGCAAGTGCAAACTAGTCCATTCGCCGGAATGCCTGATGATGATGCCAACAAACACCTCGACAAGTTCATTACAATCACCCAAAGCATGAAGTTGCCCGGTGCCACAATGGATGTTCTTCGCCTACAGCTCTTTCCGCATACTTTATCACATCATGCCGAGAAATGGTTTGATCGTCTCCCGAAGAATTCTATTCATACTTGGGATGACATGACTCAACGCTTTTTGTCGCGCTACTTTCCACCATCCATGGTCACGAGCCTTCGCAATCAAATCAGCGGTTTCATGCAAGATCCCGATGAATCTCTCTTTGATGCTTGGGAAAGATATAATGTCTTGATTGATCGTTGTCCAAACCACAACATGCTTCCCATCACCCTAATTGATACTTTCTACAACGGTTTGACTTTTCGAGATCGTGATACGATTAATGCAGCCGCCGGTGGCAGATTCATGAAATGGAGACCGGAGGAGTGTAGAGAGCTAATTGAGAACATGACTACTCACCACAAAAACTAGGATTCCTCCGCTTCTTCAAGGAACAACCCGAGAGTCAATGTTTCTTCTACCTCAGCAAACCCTGATATGACCGAACTCACCCGCATGATGACTGAAATGAGCAAAAGTATCACGCTTCTCGCTTCAAACCAACAACAACAACAAGTTAAAGCGGTTGCCAATCCTTGTGAAACATGCGGCGGTCCTCACTCATACACCGATTGTCCTTCAACTCAAGGAAATCCGGAAAATGTGTATGCAGCTTATGGTAATTATTCACCGGAAAATTACCAAGCTCGACAACAAGGGGATAGAAATTTGCTGAGTTACCGGTCCAACAATTACCTTTCACCCGGTTTTTCTCCTCAAAACCAAAACCCCGCCAACAACTATAATAGAAGCAACCAAATCCCACCAAGAGCTTCTAATCCTTATCACCCACCCGCCCAACAAACCCCACCCATTAACCCCGATGTTGAAGCCATCATGAGAACCCAAGCAAATCAAGAATCTGCAGAGCCAAATTATAAATTTGAAAGGAGATATTACCAAGCAAGGGAATGAGATAAGATCCGAGCTTCGAGATAATATCCAATCTTCCTTCAGCAATCAAACAAATGATTTGAAGAATATGCTTGCTAGTTTCTTACCCGCAGCTCAACCTTCTACTTCAAGTTCTCTACCTTCAAACACCGTCACCAATCCGCGAGCAAATGTGAGTGCTATTACTACTCGTAGTGGAATTACCATTGTCGATCCACCTATCCCACCACCATTTATCCCTCCTCTTCCTACACCTAGTATTAGTGCACCATTACCGTCTCCGCCTCGTCATGACGATGTATCTAGGAAGGACCCTTCAACATCTCAACCTTTACCTACTACACCTGTACCGTCACCACCCAAACCCAATATCCCTTATCCCTCTCGTTTAGGCAAGACCAAAATGCTAACCAAGGATGACTCTGAAGTGTCACGCTATGTGAAGATGATCTCTCAAATGAACTTCAACATTAGCTTTCTTGAAGCACTTGTCCACATGCCCAAATTTGTTAAAGCATTTAAGGAATTGCTTAACAAGAAGGAAACGTTGATTGAGCTCGCCAACACACGCTTAAATGAAAACTGCTCTGCAGTTATTCTTAAAGAAATTCCGGAAAAGCTTGGAGATCCCGGTCGTTTTGTGTTGCCTTGCGTTTTCAACAAAATTGAAGAATTTACTGCCCTTGCTGATCTCGGGGCCAATATTAATTTGATGCCATTAATTGTTTGGAAAACACTATCATTACCCGACCTCACTCCAACCAAGATGACTCTTGAACTTGCAAATCGCACTCTCGCTTACCCCGTTGGTATTGCCGAAGACGTGTTCATAAAAGTTGGCACATTTACTTTCCCGATCGATTTTGTCGTTGTTGATTATGAAATGGACCCTCGTATTCCTTTAATACTTGGTCGGCCATTCTTGAGAACCGGACGAGCTTTAGTGGATGTGGCCGAAGGCGAGTTAATCTTAAGAGTCGGGAATGATTCACAAGTTTTCAAAATGGGGAAGCTTACAAGTAAATCCTTTGGAGGCAGAGAATCAGTGAATATGATTAATGTGCATGATGACTTTGTTGTCTACAACAATCCTCTATTCGATTCTTGCATCGATAATCCACTTTTTCATGATGATGTGGATGATTCTCGCTCCACTTTGGAACCTTCTCCCATTTTTTATTCTCCACCGATCTTCGATTCTTATGATGATGATGATTCTAGCTCAGATTCGGATGATTTTGATGATTGTACCTCCGAGTATCCCGAGCTGCCCACGTATGATGATTTTGATGAGGCCGATACTCTTTCGAGCGATTCTTCACATGATGAAGATCCTCCGCCATCACTCGATCCTACTTTGGACGATTACTCATTTGAGGAAGATTTCTCTGAATTTCTTAACACATACTTCCCTCATGAGAGTGATGCTCCTCCGTATGATTTTGAAGATTATCGTCTTGATCCTACTTTGGATTTGAAGAACATTCTTTCAAAGGAGAAGAAACCGGTCGACACCAATATCCGCAGCACATATGATTTAACACCTCTTTGTCCCCCTTCTGAGGACGAGGTTGTGCTTCTTCGCGGATCTTCTTCCCATTCTGCTGAGCCTGAGTGCTATTTTCCCCTAAAGGAAAAGGTGTTCGACCCCGGTATTGATATTCTGCAGCCATCTCAGTATCCACGTGATGAAATAAAAGGAAATATCTTTGGAACTTATGGAAATCTGCTTCCACCACTTCACCCTTGCTTCCACCGTGCTCCATCGCTGCTTAAGGGAACCTTGCCTATTCTTCTTTGGCTTGCCTTGTTCGCCTTAAGCTTGTGCTATTTGATGGACGAAAACTATGTCTTTGATCCTGGTGGATATGTTTCATGCTTCTTCCTATGATGATCAAGGTCGAGTCAGGCTCACGACTCGGTAATCAAAAATCAAGCGCTTCTTGGGAGGCAACCCATGCATCTATCTTTTAGCTTTCTTTATCCTAAGTGTAGGGGAGACCCGTTGGTTTTCTATTTCCTCTCCTCTCTTCTTAATCAGGGATTCGCGCACTCAATGATCCACACTTGATTATTCTTGACGACCCGTGATTCCGTGTTCACTTCTTCCCGGTTCTATTCTAAACTCTTTTCGATTCACTATTTTATATTTTCTCAATATTAAAATAGGAATCTCTTTAGTTGTCTTTTCCTTAGCGAGATGTAAACAAAGTGCACAATGTCCTAAGTGTAGGGGAGTTTACTCCCACATGCTTAAACATTAAGGACAATGTTTATGTTAAGTGTAGGGGAGACTTCTATCTTGTATTTGTCCTCATTTTAACCGGAAAATCAATTTTTCGACATTTTTCAAAATTTTTGATCTATTTTGGCCTATTAGTTTTTCCCTTTGTATAGTTATTTTCTTTCCTTTTTAGAATAAATCTTTAATAAAGTGGTTTTAATTTTCAAACATTGTGAATCTTTTGACTCAACCCGAGTTTACTTATCTAAGTTACTCTAGCTAGTATCCTTAACATGTTTAGTCAAGTTTTGCTAAGCTTTTATATAGGGAGCTATAAAACGCGAAAGTCTTAACTCTCACGGGTTAAGAACAATAACTTTTCGCAAGTTCCTATAATTGATCCTAGAGAGTCGTTTATCAAGGGATTTTTAAAATGCGATTTCTAAACTTGAAAAAGTCTAAGAGTTTGCAAGATCCTATAGGCGACTCGAAAACCCAAAACTTTGATTTAATAGGCTAAGCATCCACGAATCTCATTACTTGAGATTTTAAACTGTGGAGAACGAGAGATGATAGAGCCAATTATAAGTTCGGTATTCTTTCGTAAATTTATGTGAGTTAATTATAAGCCTATTCTCCCATCGCCTGCTAATAAATTCATCTGCAATAAATAAGGTTGTACGATTTGAAAAGTTACTTAGCTTCTAGTCCAATATCGTTTAAAAGTTGCTCGGTGTGGATTAGAGTTCATAGCCAAGGCATAACTTATTGAAGCGGGATGCGAAGATTGGCGAGTCCGAAAAGGCCCTAACAAGGCATGAGGCATTTTGTTACTAAAGATCCAAAGTGATGTGAAGAATCATTTATCAAAAATCAATATGAAGGATCGAGACACACGACGAAAAGCAAAAACTCCCCAAAAGTCATGGAGAATTGTATCCGAAAAGAACCTAGCAAGGTATGAGGATAAATAGATCCAAGTCATAAAAGGAGGCGGATCGTTGTATATCAAAGTCCAAAATAAAGATTGGAGAAAAATGAAGAAGTCGTGGTCCAAGTATGAATCTCTCAAAACTTCAAGTGAAGAAATTCCATTATGAAGAGAAGACCATAATTTCATGAACGTCTCTCAAGGTTTGAAGTATGAAGTCGCTGCCAAATATCGGTCCGATAAAGGTCTCAAATCGCGAAGCGAGTTATGCCAAGATATGAACTTTATGAGGTCCCGAGAAGCAGTTTTAAAAGATTTTGTCCTTTAGCTAACTATTGATTAAATCGTTCACTTTATTTTCGGACTAAATAAACTATCGAAATAAGTCAGCAATGCATCCTCGTGATCATTCAAGACAATAATAAAACATAAGAGATACCCCTAGGAATAAGGGAGTCTAAGTGAATAATTGGCCCACATGAGTTCGTGTTAGTTTGCTAACTTATAATAACAATGATCTCGTTTTTAAGCTTGGTTTAGAGAAAGTGAAAACTTGAGAATGATGATTATTCATGACATTTCCAAAACCCAAGGTATGCTTTTGATTTCTTTACTTAGAATATTTGTAATTTTCTATCTCTTTAATAAAGGCCAAGGTGGATTGATTATGATGAAAAATGTAAACGTGATTTGTAACTAATGCATTGCATGAGGACATTGCAATGGTCAAGTGTAGGGGATTTGATAGGTGTGTAAACACCCATCCTTTTTACCACTTAATTACAATAATAACCGAGCCAAAACGTGTATTTTATGTCTTTTATGTCGGAATTATGCGTGGTTTGTGTTTTTGTTATGATTTAGGACGAAAAGGTGAAAAGTGGAGAAAACACGGGCATTCACGGGCTTTTATCGAAGAAAAAGACGAAAGATGAAGTCGAGAAGTCAAGAATGCAAAAAGAACGGAAGTCCAAGACCAATTCTGAAGATTTATCGAAGAAAAAGTCAAAAGACGGAAGTTTATCAAAAGCCGAAAAACTCAATTCTAATTTATTGAAGAATTAAAAGACGAGTTAAAAGAAATCCCGAGACAAAAGTCATTAAAGTCCAAGATTAAAGAAGAATTAAAGGCTTAAGGACTAATGGTGCAATTAACAAAGAGATTAAGAAGGAAGGACCTAATTATGCAATTAAGGAGAAAGGAAAGAGGGGAGGAAGCTTCCTAAGCATTCCTTAATCCTCCCCTATATATAGATTAGTTCTTAATCATTTTCATTTTGTTGGCTAGAGTGACACTAGTTCTTCCACCCTTTTAATTACTTGCACATTTATTTATTGCACCTTTAATTACCTTGTCTTGCACTTTAATTTTCAAGTAAGTTACTTTTACTTTTATTGCACCTTTACTTTACTTTTTTTAATCTCTCATTCTTCCTTTCTTTCTTTGCTTAATCTTTATTTTTATATGCTTATTGTCTTGCTTATTTGATTAAAGATTGTGTTTTTATGCTTTTGATTGCTTTAGATCATTGATTTTTATAGCTTATTTGTGTTTCTTTTAAGTTTCTTAAGTTTTTATAAAAGTTATTTTTATATAAAAGTTTGTTTTTTCGTAAACCTTTTTCTTTTCGTGTTATAAAAGTCTTTAAATTGTAGCTTATTAGCTTTTTCTCATGCAGATATATAAATAACACTATAATAAGGTGAGTATGAGAACAATTTAGTGATACGGCCAAGTAAAAATTTCAGACATAACAATCATTATGGACTAAATTTACATATTTAGACCCTTATAATTTGAAAAATACATAACTCTTAACAACAACATTATTATTACGAAAAAAATATATTCTTGTAAAAATATTGATAAAGCATAACTTAAAAGCTACACAACTTTATATCCAATTATAGTTAAAAAAAACCATAATTTAATAAAAATTAATAAAAAAATACAAAATCTAAATAAGTCTAACAATAAACTACAAAATACATAACTTTTATAAAACTAATATATAAAAAAATAATAACAATATTTAAAATTCATATCCAAAATGAATAAGTTTAACAAAACAATTGTCATACCTTCAATGATAGTTTTTAAATGTTTAAACTAACTACAAAAAACCCACAAGCTAAAATCCTTAAAAAAATACGTAAAAAAGTATCACAAGTCATACCCGTCGATCGGACGGGTTTTGCCACTAGTATATATATATATATATATATATATATATATATATATATATATATATATATATATATATATATATATATATATATATATATATATATATATATATATATATATATATATATATATATATATATATATATATATATATATATATATATACTAGCCTTTAGACCCGTCTGGTGGACCGGCTAGCTTTAAGTATATATTTTTAATGAAAATTGAAGTTATGTTTGTATTAAAAGTTTAGTATATGTAGTGTTAGTTATGACATTAATATTTTAATAATGTAGCATAAAAATGAACAAAAATAACGTACTTTAAGATATTTTATTTATTAAAGAATATTATGAGTTAATTGAATTTGCATACGTTAACGTTATGAATAAGTTTGTTACATTAGAATTTTTTAGAATTTTAATAATATTGTATAAATATTTTATATATTTTTGAATTTTATGAGGTAATAAATCTTGTATATGTTAATGTTATGAATAACTTTATATTAATTTTTTTGAAATTGATATTATTGTTAAGTTTTTTATTGTTAGCAAAAACATTATAGTTAAATATTTTTTAGAAATTATATTTTTGTAAGTTTTGTGATAAAGTGTATTCTAGGAAAAGTAAGCCCAAAAAGCTCATTCCTGATATTATTTTTTGTCACGTGTATAATCTAATAACATTATATAGCCTAGTCCAAAACTTGACAGTCCGAATATCTAAAAATATTTTCGTTTTAGAAATTCAAACTATTGTAAATTATTTGTAATTCTTATTTTCTTTTTAAAGTATTTTATGGAAACCCTTTATTGAATTACATATGTCATTTTATAGAATTTTGTATTTAAGGCATCATTTGTAATTTATATTTTCTTTTTGAAGCATTTTATGAAAACCTTTTAATGAGTTACATGTGTCATTTTTATAAAATTTTGTATTTAAGACATTGTTTCACCGTCATTCCTTATATATGTTTATAAAATTTTGTATTTAAGGCATCATTTGTAATTCCTGTTTTCTTTTTGAAACATTTTATAGAAACCATTTAATGAATTACATGTGTCATTTTCATAGAATTTTGTATTTAAGACATTGTTTCACCATCTTATTATATAAGGGTTATTGATTTGATTATATATATATATATATATATATATATATATATATATATATATATATATATATATATATATATATATATATATATATATATATATATATATATATATATATATATATATATATATATATATATATATATATATATATATATATATATATATATATATATATATATATATATATATATATATATATAATATTTGTGTATAGTGAAGTTCGTTTTCTCGATTCTTAACCAATTAAAAGTCCTAACAATATCGGGTTTTTAACTGTTTTTTGTTGGTAATGTTTTTTTTTTGATATTTTATTGCTAATTCAAACAATGTCTAACTAAAATGAAAAATCAATACTACTTATACGTAAAAAAAGTGCAATTACCAAGTATTTATTCAATTAAAAATACCAAAAGTAAATTCTATAAACTATAGGGACTAGAAATGTAAATTCTATGAAATAGAAATGCCAAAAATGTAAAGATAAAAAGATTAAAGGACTAAACTTGCAAAACAATTAACTAGAGGGACTGAAATTGAAATTATAACAAACTTTTTAACTAACCAAACCAATTTTCAAACTAACACTAACTAATTTTAAACAACTTTCAAAAATGAAGGATTGATTAACAAATATCCAAAAGATTAGGAATTATTAGCTAATTATGTAACAGATTAGATGTCTAGGGACCTAAGTACAATTTCCACTAGTTAATAATCCAAAAAATGGGTTACACTAAACAATAAGCTCGTTTGAGCTTAATACTCAACTAAAATCGTTCAAACAACTTGCAAAATGTTTAAAATCAAAAGTTAGCTAGGCCTGTAAAAGGAAATAAGCTGAAAATGTCTAGAACTCTGATAAGCTATTTCTGATAAGCTGAAATTAAGCTACCAAACAAACTAGACTCGCACAACTGGATTTTTGTGAAAATTCTTGTTAATAAGCTCAAAACAAGGACGGGAAATCAAGTCTCATGAAAAAGCATCCAGTAATAAGCCCAGAATTTGAAATAAGCTGAAAATGGGCTTATGTTGACCAACTTTGACCAAGATTTTTGAAAAAGCTAAAAATCTCAAAAGTTCACTAGGAGCACTTGTACATTGATTCTGTAAAAGAAAATGGACTACTTTGTGAAGTGGAATTGGAGATATGGGAAAACAGTAGCCTGAAAGTTCACAGAATATGAAGAATGCTAAGTTTAGACAAAAGAGCTTATTCCTAGCTTATTCTGGCAAACTGTAGTAATTCCTTGCTAACACTGAAACTTCATATGTTGGATGAGTTATAGAAACAAGTTTCAATGAAAAAGATCAAGTAATAAAGCTGCTAAAAAGATTTGAACTTGGATACTTTCCTAAATGATGTTTTCAAAAACTAATGCACAAAAGGCTAAGTGACTAATTTTCTTCAAAAGAGTAATGGACTGAAAACCTTTGGCTATTCTAGACTGAGACTAATCTAGTATGGCTAGAACAAGCTAGAAATCAAACATTTATCACCTTTTGATCACAAAATTCTACTCAGATTTAAGATAAAATGTATTGCCAAACACCCTATCTGATTCTTATGAGAATTTTTGTGAGAGTTTATAAGCTAATGTTTAAACAGAATGAAGAGCTTTATCAAACCAAATTCAGTGACCAAAATGAAGTGTGTGAAAGCTAGTTGCAAGTACTTGAAACCACTAGGACTCAAATAGGATAGCAAAGCTAAAGTGGCTGAATTAAGCTGAAAACTAGGACAAGTATCAAATCAATAAGCAGATTAAGCTACACTTAAGCTATAACAACTCTAGAATCAAATCAAGAACAGTCTAATCAACTTTTATCATGCAATCAACAAAGGTTATCTAGAAATGTAGCAGGCATATACAATTGAGAGGAATTGAAAACAAGAAGCGATTGCACCTTATTATAGCAACCTTTGAGAAGTAGAGGAGCGTTGTGCTCTCTAATCTAGTGCTAACCACCACCTTAGCACTAGAGAAGCACTAATCAACAATCAACAAACAGCTATAAATCATCAACATGGCTAAAATGGCTTGAAATCATCAAATCTGCTAAAACTTGGACTGGATTCAACAAACAGCTACAAATCTTCAAACAATTAGCTTATTATGATCAAGGTGTGATCACAACAAACTAAAACAGCAACAAGCAGGATCAATGAAGCATGAATGAGCAGTATAGAAAGCAAGAAGAATTGGCGGGAAAATGAAAGTTTGAATTTTATTGAGTAAAAGTTGTTACAAAAGTAGGTAATTGGTTACAAACTAACTAAAAAACTCAAGAGTGTGTCAGACTCTTGAGTTGTTAAGCTAAGAACTAGAAATGGTGAAAGCATAAGAAAGTGTGTGTGTTTTCACACTTTTCTACAACAACTGAAAATGAAGGCTAAACATGCTATTTATAGACTTGAGAAGTGAAGTAGTTGGGGTTGGTGACGTGTTGGAACCAATCCCAGACTTCCACGTGTCCAATTGGACTCAATTGATTTTGCAGGTTATGAACTGAAATTGGGGATTTATCATTGAGTTGATTTCAGCTTAATTGATGATGACCATTGGATTCGTCTCTTGATTTTAAGCAAGTTTGATGTTAAACACTTCCCTTGAAATCGCCTCTAGCTCCAACCCGTTTCTGGCAATTTATTTTGATGAAGAAGATGACGCGTGTCACTTTGTTATTGGTTGTGGAGGTGAGTTGTGGATTGTTATCCAAGAGCTTATTTTCTATTGGTGGAAATAAGGAAAGTGGGATTCAACTGTGCTGATTCGGTATTAATTGGAAAGGCGGCTAGTGGATAATTAATGCACCCAATTTGGCAATCCATGATCACACTTTCCTCTCTTCTCATTGGCTGTTGGCATGACACACGGATCAGCTTGTATTAACTTTCCAAAAATGGCAAAATTCACCCCTTGACTTTGGCAGATTGCATTTTAAGGCTAGAGACTTCATTTCTTTGGCATTTTTGATCCTTCAAACTTCATTGAGCAAATATGATCCTTTGACTGAGTTGACTTGAATGTTGACCTTGTTTGACTATGATCTTGACTTTTCCATATTTACACTTTGGTCCTTCATCTTTGGCAGTTTGTCAAGATAGGTCCTTTGTCTTCAAAGTCTTGTCACTTTTGATCCTCTTTTTCATTAAATTAAGCATGATTTTCCTTTGTTTGCTTGAAAATGTATCCTTCTTACCTATTTGAGCATAAATACAAAACATACCACATAATTCCACTTTATAACACAAAGTTTAGGTATTTTTGTTGTGTTTTAGGGTGATTTGTTGATAAATTGATATGAGTTTTTGCTCATATCAAATCCCCTACACTTGAACATTGTCATGTCCTCATGCAATGCTATATATTTTAAAGCACAAATTTACATTCTCCTCATAATTAATCCACCTTGGCCATATGGAATGCATCTACACTACTTTAAACTACATGATGCATGATTTTGATTTTTAACAATGCAATGAACAAAATACAATTCTATTTATATCTTTTTGAATTTTCTTGAAATGGTTTTGATGGAAATAACTCATAAGGAATTCAGGACTTTGATTAGTCTAACACCCCCAAATTTACACGCAGCGGAATACATCTTTGGGTGCTAAACAATGATACTACAACACATAATTTATAAAGAACGACTCGAAAAGAGACGTTTTAAATTTATCGTTCCTAAAACATTTGTCAGAGTAGCGTAGTCCCAAGACATCGTAACCAAAGTACAACCAAAACAAAAGATTTAAATTGTTTTGAACAAAAGGAACGACAAATATTCAAAGAGTTTATATACAAAGTAGTGCACAACATTCATTCTCGTGACTTCCAAGCTTCAGCCTTCTTGATTACCTGAAATACATGTGAGAAAATCATCAGCAAAAATGCCGAGTGAATCTATAGGTTTATATAATCATTTTGAACACAAGCAAAGATTATAAGTTTGTGGCATGCTTAAAGGCAACAAGCATCTAATAATTTGCATCAACAATAATAATTGTTTTTAGCATAAATTGCAATAAGCTCATGGAACCGAGCCCTTAGACACTCCCATATCAGTCTAATAAGACGAGAGATTTATTAATTGTCAGTTACCTCCAGATTATTGGTACATTTCCGTATACCTGACTTCTCAATACAATATGCTCAAACAGTGTGGAGGTCGGGCCTAAGCTTCTATGACAAGTCCACAAAAACTGAACCGGGGCGGCTTCCCCCATAGATCTATTAATTGTACTAGCGGTTAACCCATCATAGGTTAATTAACGGTCCATAATTGAGGTTTTAATAAAGGCAATCACTTAATGCAATTTAAAGGCAACCACGGGTCCATTCATAAAGGGACAAGCATACCATAAAAATCTTGTGTTCTAAGTTTACAAAACATGTTTTCCCCCTCGCGGGTTTTAAAATATTTGAATGAGCTCAAACGAGGCTATAGACTCACCTTAGTACTTATAGTTGTTGAAGACAATCGCCGACGATAGTAGATGCCCGATAATCACGATAACCGCAACCTAGCAAATAAGGTGCGTACTTTAATAATAGACTCGAGAAATAAAAGATACTTAATAAAATCAAACTCGATCTCGTAAAACCACCATACACTCGAAAGTAAACGATATAAATAACTTCATTATACTTTACTACCCATTTACTTAACCAATTTATACTTTTTAACAAACTCCGCCGGTACATACTACATGTACTAGCTTATTTACCCCTTTTAAACTTGTCGACCGTTTATGAGACGACTCGATAAACTAACTTACTATATATAGAAAGTCCTCCTACAAGTTTATCAATTGAAATTACTTTTAAAGTCCTTTACTCGACTCATTTTCAAACCACAAAATCCGGACAGATTTGCGTTAATTTTTCATACGATCGTTTTAACTTATTTAAACGACTCCGTTAACAAAACCGACACTCGGATTTTAAAATAAACTCAACCTAATAAATAAATACCTCATTATCAGTAGGTTACTCATTTTAAAACATCAATTTAGAGTCCCCGGGATTCGATCCAAATATCGGCAACAACTATATGTAGTGTCGATACTCGTCTCCCGGTACACGATTATTCAAAACACTATAACTTCGCGCTCGTTTTGAGTTAGAAGCTCTACCTTATATCAAATAGAAGCTAAGGAAATTATCTACAACCCTAGGCTATAAGTTTAGTTATTTTCAAAACATAAAAATTCGGATTTCTCAGTTTACCTACTGCTATAAAATGGGTACCAAAAACTTGTACAAAATCAACTTTTTGACCACAACCAACCATAGAAATGGTCATTCCTATACTCTAATATCATCATACATCCACCATAACATCAAAATCATAACAAAAATAAAAATCTTTGGATCAAAATATAATTTTTAACAAGATTTCTAGCAAAAATCCCCATGGATCATGCTAAAAACACCATGCATGACCATGGCTTCCACCTACCAACATCATAAAAATAAAAAGTGCTTGCATGTGTAAAATTTTTATACCTATGTGATCCTTGATCAAAAATAGAGATGGGTCTATGCTTGGTTTAGCTAGATTCAACCTCAATCTTGAGATAATTGGAAAAATGTGTGGATTTGGTGTGGGTTTGGGTGTTTCGGCAAAATGAAAGAAAGAAAGAGAGAGAAGATGAATTTTGGAAGTGAAAAACAAATGGGTGTGTGTGTATTTTATTTATTTATTTAATTTTAGTTAGTGGGGAAGGACCAAATGGCAATTTGGCAAGAGTTTGGTTAAAATTTGTAAATAGCTAGTTTAAAAAGGTGGGAAATTGTCACTAGTCAATTTAGAAAATATTTACGGGACTCGGGTTTCGTAAAAATACTAAAAAGTTTAAACGCACACGAAAAATAATGATATAAAGACTCGATACGTAATTAAGACGATATCGTCGAAAATATTAAATATCGTAGCGATCGATAATGAAATATAAAATTATGGGCATCCGTCGGTATCGCGATCACTAGTAGTCCTCGTTGCTCGTCAAAATATTAAAATAAAATATTTAATATCGATTTCAACTTAAACCGTTAAGCGTAATAATATTTAAGATTATAAAATACTTCAAAAATATTTGAAAATTAAGAATTAAATAATGACCTTATTTTGCGGGTTTTACATCCTCACCACCTTAGGAGAGCACCGTCCCGGGGCTTACTTCTCCTTAGGTCCGTCTACGAATAAATGTGGATACTTGCTCTTGAAGTAGTCCTCACGCTCCCAAGTGTATTCGGGTCCACGTCGGGAATTCCATCGCACTTTCACTATCGGGATCCGACTTTGCTTAAGCCGTTTCACCTCTCGATCCATAATCTCCACCGGTTCTTCAATAAAATGCAGCTTGTCGTCCAGTTGAATCTCCTCAAGTGGAATTATCAAATTCTCGTCCGCCAAACACCTCTTAAGGTTAGAAACGTGAAAAGTATTGTGAATAGCACTTAACTTCTCTGGCAATTCCAACTTATATGCCACAGGACCAACTCGATCAATAATCTTGAATGGACCAATATAACGTGGACTAAGCTTTCCTCGCTTGCCAAATCGAATTACTCCTTTCCAAGGTGATACTTTCAGCATAACCATGTCGCCAATATCAAACTCCAATGGTTTTCTCCTCTTATCCGCATAACTCTTCTGCCTACTACGAGCTGTTAATAAACGATTCTTGATTTGCACGATCTTCTCAGTTGTTTCTCTAATCAATTCAGGACCCGTCAACTGACTTTCTCTAACTTCACACCAACCAACTGGCGATCTACACTTTCGCCCGTAAAGTGCTTCAAAAGGCGCAGCCTTAATACTTGCATGATAACTGTTGTTGTATGAGAACTCCACCAATGGTAAATGTCGATCCCAACTACCTCCAAAATCCATTACACACGCTCGTAACATATCCCCCAAGGTCTGAATAGTCCTCTCACTTTGTCCGTCCGTTTCCGGATGATACGCAGTGCTCATATCCAACTGAGTCCCCAAAGCTCGCTAAAGCGATTTCCAAAACTCAGATGTGAACCGACTATCTCGATCAGAAATAATTGACAAAGGAACCCCATGTCTACAAACAACTTCCTTCAAATACAACCGAGTAAGTTTGTCTAAGTCATCAGTTTTCTTTATCGGCAAGAAATGAGCCGACTTAGTCAACCGATCAACAATCACCCAAATCGTATCATAACCACTAGAAGTTCTCGGAAGTCCCGAAACAAAGTCCATAGTGATCTTCTCCCATTTCCATTCTGGAATTTCAGGTTGTTGCAGTAAACCCGAAGGTCTCTTGTGCTCAAATTTCACCTTCACACACGTCAAGCATTTACTAACATAAGTAGCAATGTTAGCCTTCATATTCGGCCACCAGTAACATTTCTTCAAGTCTTGGTACATTTTATCCGATCCTGGGTGAATCGAATATTTAGACTTATGAGATTCGTGCATAATTAGATCTCGCAGTCCTCCATACACCGGTAACCACACACGATTCTCGAAATACCGAATTCCATCATCACGAATATCGAATATAGGTGTCATCCTTCTACCCAAGTCTTCATTTCTCACATTCTCTTCCTTCATCGCCGTAGTTTGAGCCTTAAGTATTCGATTAGCTAAATCAGAATAAGTTTTCATAGCTAAAGCTCTAACCCTTTTGGTTATTTCTCTGTCCTTCCTACTAAGTGCATCGGCAACTACATTCGCCTTGCCGGGATGATAGCAAATTTGAATGTCGTAATCACTCAACAATTCTACCCATCTTCTCTGCCTCATATTGAGCTCCTTCTGATCTAGAATATGTTGCAGGCTTTTATGATCGGTATATACCACACTCTTTGTACCGTAGAGATAGTGTCTCCAAAGTCTAAGAGCAAAGACAACAGCTCCTAATTCCAAATCATGTGTAGTATAATTCTCCTCATGCTTCCTCAATTGACGAGATGCATACGCGATCACTTTCTCCCTTTGCATCAACACAGCACCAAAACCCTTACGCGATGCGTCACAATATACCACAAAGTCTTCAGCTCCGTCGGGCAAAGCCAATATTGGTGCAGAACACAGCTTCCGCTTCAAAGTTTGGAATGCTTCTTCTTCTTCTGAACCCCATTCATACTTCTTGTTTTTCTCGGTAAGTCTAGTAAGAGGTTTAGAAATTAAAGAGAACCCTTCTATAAATCGCCGGTAGTATCCAGCTAATCCCAAGAATTGTCTAACTTCAGTCGGGCTCGTAGGCCTATCCCAATCTCTAATAGCTTCAATTTTGGAAGGATCAACATGAACACCGCTACTGTCGATCACGTGCCCAAGGAATTTGACCGAATCCAACCAAAAATCACACTTGGAGAATTTCGCATACAACTTCTCCTTCTTCAACAACTCCAAAATAATCTTCAGATGACCTTCATGCTCCTCCCGACTTTTGGAATAAATCAGGATATCGTCGATAAATACAATCACAAACTTGTCGAGATATGGTTTACAGACACGATTCATTAAGTCCATGAATACCGCAGGTGCGTTAGTCAACCCAAACGGCATTACTTGAAATTCAAAGTGTCCATAACGCGTCCGAAAAGCTGTAATAGGTATATCCTCCTCTTTAACACGAAGTTGATGATAACCCGACCTCAATTCGATCTTCGAGTACACACACGAACCTTGAAGTTGATCGAACAAATCATCGATCCTAGGAAGTGGATAACGATTTTTGATAGTTAACTTGTTCAACTCTCGGTAGTCTATGCACATTCTGAACGTTCCGTCCTTCTTTTTCACGAACAACACTAGAGCTCCCCAAGGTGACGAACTTGGTCTAATGAAACCCTTCTCCATTAACTTCTTTAACTAATCTGCCAACTCCTTCAACTCAGACGGTGCCAAACGATAAGGTGCACGCGCCACCGGTGCAGCTCCCGGCACTAGATCAATCTTGAATTCGACTTCTCGCTGAGGCGGAAGCCCTGGCAAGTCATCGGGAAATACTTTAGGAAAATCACGAATAACCGGAACATCTTCCACACGCCTAACCGATAGTTCCTTCTCCACTACTTGAGCCAAGAACAGGTGACAACCTCTTTCTACATATTTCTTCGCCTTGATACAAGATATCACCGTCAGACGAGATCTACCAACATCACCTTTAACTACTAACACCTTACCCTTAACCGGTATGTGAACAACTTTCTCCCCACATACAATTACCGCATCATGAGCAACCAACCAATCCATACCAACAATCACATCAAACGAACCCAACTCAATCGGCATTAAATCAATTTCAAACAAATGATTTGCTAATTTCAAAGGACACTTCTTAAATATAGTGGTAGTACTAACTAATTGTCCATCAGCTAACTCGACCTCATAACTAGCATTTAGGCTTGTTGGCTCAATATCAATTAAACGACTAAAGGAAGTGCTTATAAAGCTCCTATCAGATCCTGAGTCAAACAACACACTAGCATAACGATGGTTGAGTAAGAACGTACCCGTCACAACATTTGGACCTTGAGCCTGATCCGCAACCTTAACAACATAAACTGCCCCAGCAGCTTCACCTGTCTTCTTGTTCTTCAACTTCGGGCATTTAGGACGAACATGATCACGTTCTCCACATTCAAAACAAGTCCTGATCGGAATAGCATTCGCTCCAGTAGCAGGGATCCATGGCTTGCACTTCTCCGCAGCATGACCAACCTTTCCACATTTAGTGCACCTTGGTGGACAATTACCAAAGTGACAAACACCACAGCTCTTACATTTCTGGGCTGGTCCCTCATAGTCAGCATTACCATTCTTGTTAGTCGCAGCTCTAGCCCCATCATTTCTCTTCTGATTGTACTGCCTGTGGCGGTTACCACCTTGATTACCACTCTGCGAATTCTCCTATTTCCTTTTACTACCTTCAGCAGCTCTCTCAACCCTATCTTGAACTTTCTGCCCCATGAGTGTATGAGCCATTCTTACAGTCTCCACAAAATTCTTGGGTCGAGATGAAGTTGTCTCACCTTTAATGTACCCAGGCAACCCTTTGATGTATTGATCCATCTTTTTCTTCTCAGTAGCAAAAGCATCTGGACACAACAAAACCAACTCATTGAATCGGCTAGTATATGCAGCAATGTTGTTATCTTTCAGCTTCAGGTGCCTCAACTCACCCTCCAAAGCAGATAACTCTTCTTCTGGACAGAACTCCTCTTTCAACAACCTTTTAATTTCATCCCAAGGCTTCCTATTTGCAGCTTCTAAACCAACTGTAGCAACTTGAGTCTTCCACCAGCTTAAAGCTCGATCCTTAAAAGTAGCAACTACGAACTTAACCTTGTTCCTTTCTGAGCAATCACTAATCTCAAATGTTGTTTCCGTTTTCTCAATCCACCTGAATAATTCCAGTGCTCCACCAGTTCCTTGAAATACAGTAGGTCCACACTTCATGTATCCAGCAAAAGTACATTCTTTAACCGCAGCAGCAGCCTGAGCAGCCTCATCCGCAGGATTCTCAGCTGCACCTGCTCCTCCAGCAGCTGCACCTCCAGCAGGTTCACCTTCACCTTCAGCACCCGCACCTCCAGAGCCACCTGCTCCTTCAGTGTTAACACGCGCAGCTCTATCCGCAGCTAATGCTTTCGCAACCTCTTCAGCAACTAGCCTTGCAATGGCATCATTTGTCATTCTCCTAGGTGGCATGATTCTGTCACATCACAAAGAGAAGATAAAATGAATGAGTTAATTGTATTCATGGTATAGTCATATCATGTACAAAATCAATCATCAAATGCATACACATTATCAATACAAGGATTCACAATCATTATAAGGATCAAAGGAAACTATTATCATCGATCAACAAGAAATGATCTTAAAGACAAATAGAGTACAACGACACAAAATAATAAACACTAGTCACGTGGGGATCCACATGGCTTAGTTGACTGTGTCTCGCTTACAGCAGTGAAACCTGCTTCCTCCTTATCGAAGACGTAATTTTGACGGTGGTAAATTTCACAAAATAGGTATAAGGTCATAATAAAATGAAATAAGATAATTTCTAAAATTTTAAATAAATAAAGAAAATCCTTCAAAATAAATACAGGAAAATTTCCAGAAATTTATTTAAGTAAATCATTAATAAATGATAACTCTTATCGAAAAGTTTAATGATATCAATATATATATCGATAAAGGATTATAGTATTTATTTAGAAATACTTAGCAATAAGGCATACATAATAATGTATACTAAAGTTGTAATCCCAGAAGTAGCTTGAACCTGAAGTCACGCGAAATCATGTGCACCGACTCTTTGAAAAATAAAACCGACAGTTATAGTTTAGGTTTTTAGAAAAAGACCTAGTTCTCTATAACTCATGGCTCTGGTACCAATCTCTCACACCCCCAAATTTACACGCAGCGGAATACATCTTTGGGTGCTAAACAATGATACTACAACACATAATTTATAAAGAACGACTCGAAAAGAGACGTTTTAAATTTATCGTTCCTAAAACATTTGTCAGAGTAGCGTAGTCCCAAGACATCGTAACCAAAGTACAACCAAAACAAAAGATTTAAATTGTTTTGAACAAAAGGAACGACAAATATTCAAAGAGTTTATATACAAAGTAGTGCACAACATTCATTCCCGTGACTTCCAAGCTTCAGCCTTCTTGATTACCTGAAATACATGTGAGAAAATCATCAGCAAAAATGCCGAGTGAATCTATAGGTTTATATAATCATTTTGAACACAAGCAAAGATTATAAGTTTGTGGCATGCTTAAAGGCAACAAGCATCTAATAATTTGCATCAACAATAATAATTGTTTTTAGCATAAATTGCAATAAGCTCATGGAACCGAGCCCTTATACACTCCCATATCAGTCTAATAAGACGAGAGATATATTAATTGTCAGTTACCTCCAGATTATTGGTACATTGCCGTATACCTGACTTCTCAATACAATATGCTCAAACAGTGTGGAGGTCGGGCCTAAGCTTCTATGACAAGTCCACAAAAACTGAACCGGGGCGGCTTCCCCCATAGATCTATTAATTGTACTAGCGGTTAACCCATCATAGGTTAATTAACGGTCCATAATTGAGGTTTTAATAAAGGCAATCACTTAATGCAATTTAAAGGCAACCACGGGTCCATTCATAAAGGGACAAGCATACCATAAAAATCTTGTGTTCTAAGTTTACAAAACATGTATTCCCCCTCGCGGGTTTTAAAATATTAGAATGAGCTCAAACGAGGCTATAGACTCACCTTAGTACTTATAGTTGTTGAAGACAATCGCCGACGATAGTAGATGCCCGATAATCACGATAACCGCAACCTAGCAAATAAGGTGCGTACTTTAATAATAGACTCGAGAAATAAAAGATACTTAATAAAATCAAACTCGATCTCGTAAAACCACCATACACTCGAAAGTAAACGATATAAATAACTTCATTATACTTTACTACCCATTTACTTAACCAATTTATACTTTTTAACAAACTCCGCCGGTACATACTACATGTACTAGCTTATTTACCCCTTTTAAACTTGTCGACCGTTTATGAAACGACTCGATAAACTAACTTACTATATATAGAAAATCCTCCTACAAGTTTATCAATTGAAATTACTTTTAAAGTCCTTTACTCGACTCATTTTCAAACCACAAAATCCGGACAGATTTGCGTTAATTTTTCATACGACCGTTTTAACTTATTTAAACGACTCCGTTAACAAAACCGACACTCGGATTTTAAAATAAACTCAACCTAATAAATAAATACCTCATTATCAGTAGGTTACTCATTTTAAAACATCAATTTAGAGTCCCCGGGATTCGATCCAAATATCGGCAACAACTGTCGATACTCGTCTCCCGGTACACGATTATTCAAAACACTATAACTTCGCGCTCGTTTTGAGTTAGAAGCTCTACCTTATATCAAATCGAAGCTAAGGAAATTATCTACAACCCTAGGCTATAAGTTTAGTCATTTTCAAAACATAAAAGTTCGGATTTCTCAGTTTACCTACTGCTATAAAATGGGTACCAAAAACTTGTACAAAATCAACTTTTTGACCACAACCAACCATAGAAATGGTCATTCCTATACTCTAATATCATCATACATCCACCATAACATCAAAATCATAACAAAAATAAAAATCTTTGGATCAAAATATAATTTTTAACAAGATTTCTAGCAAAAATCCCCATGGATCATGCTAAAAACACCATGCATGACCATGGCTTCCACCTACCAACATCATAAAAATAAAAAGTGCTTGCATGTGTAAAATGTTTATACCTATGTGATCCTTGATCAAAAATAGAGATGGTTTTATGCTTGGTTTAGCTAGATTCAACCTCAATCTTGAGATAATTGGAAAAATGTGTGGATTTGGTGTGGGTTTGGGTGTTTCGGCAAAATGAAAGAAAGAAAGAGAGAGAAGATGAATTTTGGAAGTGAAAAACAAATGGATGTGTGTGTATTTTATTTATTTATTTAAGTTTAGTTAGTGGGGAAGGACCAAATGGCAATTTGGCAAGAGTTTGGTTAAAATTTGTAAATAGCTAGTTTAAAAAGGTGGGAAATTGTCACTAGTCAATTCAGAAAATATTTACGGGACTCGGGTTTCGTAAAAATACTAAAAAGTTTAAACGCACACGAAAAATAATGATATAACGACTCGATACGTAATTAAGACGATATCGTCGAAAATATTAAATATCGAAGCGATCGATAATGAAATATAAAATTATGGGCATCCGTCGGTATCGCGATCACTAGTAGTCCTCGTTGCTCGTCAAAATATTAAAATAAAATATTTAATATCGATTTCAACTTAAACCGTTAAGCGTAATAATATTTAAGATTATAAAATACTTCAAAAATATTTGAAAATTAAGAATTAAATAATGACCTTATTTTGCGGGTTTTACAATTAGGGCTTAGGTACCATGGACATTTATCACCCTCAAGTTTCACTTTCCCCATACCAAGCATAAAAAAATGGAATCATTGCATTCACAAGTAAAAAGTGCATCAACTTATTCATGACAATTAAATGTGGAACCGGTTATTATTTGAGCAAATTGCTTGTGAGCAAATTTGTCATTTATTCAAGTGTGAAGTATAAGAAGTGTAAAATCCAAAAATAAGGAAGCACGGTTTTAATCCTAAGTAATCCTCTCATCCATTACTTGAAAAACCGCTCACAACTAATATAAGTCCGTTTCAAGAGTAATAAGTCATTCGCCTTATGTGTAAAATCCTCATGTCATGCTTTCATAAGTAGCTACACACTCGCTAAGGAAAGAAAAATAAAACTCACGCAATAATTTATATCCGCCATCTTTTTGAGACTTTGGATCTTCAACCCCGCAACCCGTCAAGGTAATATTAGATTGGAGCAATCTATTGAATCCCCGCAATCCATCAAGGTAATATTGGAACTCAATAGTCACTATAATTAACACCACACTGCCCCTCTTGGGAGTCTTGTATATATATATTTTTTTTTCTTCTTTCTTTTTTTTTTCTTTTTCTAGCCACTCATTTTTTTGTAAGCCGCTCTTATTTTTCTTTATTCCTCACTAAGAAATTTGAAAAGAATAAAAGGAAGAACACCCGCTAAATATTGAGCATGACATAAGTCTAGTACACATAAAACATTCTAACTTAGAATCTTAAAAATATCAACCATGAATGATTAGCCAAAAATGCATAAGAGATTACAAATCAATTAAAACCGTTCTTGATTATTTATTAACAATATATACATGCGAAGAAATTAGAGGTAAAGAAGAGAAGGGTTTAGCCACAAGTAATTATCATGAAGTTTATCTAGCCCTTTTATACTTGCTTCAACTCTATCATTTCCCATTCTCCACAAATTTAAAATCTCAAAGAATTAGATTGGTGGATGCTTAGCCTAATAGACCAATGAAGGACTACATGGTTAAGGATACTAGCTAGAGAGTGCTAAGATAAGCAAACTCGGGTTGAGTCAAAATATCCATGGCGGGCCTAATATGTCAAAGAAGTCTAAATTTGTTAAACCATGTTTTTATTATATTTTTTTACTCTTTAGGATTTTTTATGAAAAGCAAAAGAAGAAATATATACAATGCAAATGTGTTATGCAAATGAAAAATGATTGATGCAAAAATTATGAATGCATATTTTTGGTGGCCAAAGTAGATCAAAAATATGAAAAATGTTTGAAAAATTTATTTTCCCAATTATCATGAAAGACAATGACAAGTTCTAGGTAAGGTCACTTCGATAGAAGACCCCCCTACAATTAAGCTAAACATTGTCCTCAATGTTTAAGAGCATGGAAGTATAAAAACTTCCCCTACACTTATGACAATGAATAGACATTGCTTAACCCAAGTTAAGGAAAGGACAACTATTAGTGAATTCATGTCTAAGCACAAGGTGTCAATGAAAGATCACAATAGTAACGAAGTGAACCGGATACAAGGGCCTCCTCCATAAGCTCCAAAGCATGAAATGAGTGAGCAACCCTACAAACAATCATGAAGACAAAAGAAGGTCTCCCCTACACTTATCTCCAAGTCTATCTATACCTTTATTTCTAGCCTACAACACTCTAAACCTAGTTATACGATGCTTGAGTTAATGAGTCTCTAGCTCGACTCGTCCCTCAATGAATTAATTCATGGGGAAAATGGGGATCTCTTGGACCATTTCAACGGAAATTTCCTCCCCAAAATAATGCTTCACACGGTGACCATTCACTTTAAAGTTTGGACCATCGGGTTGTGACAACTCAATAGTTCCATATGGAAACACTTGAGCAATAGTGAATGGACCGGACCATCTTGACTTAAGCTTGCCCGCAAAAAGTTTCAACCTTGAGTTTAAGAGGAGAACCGGCTCTCCAACTTTGAACTCACGGTTCTTGATCTTAGCATCATGCAATTTCTTAGTCTTTTCCTTGTAAAGCAAATAATTTTCATAGGCATTGGCTCTCAATTCATCCATCTCATTGAGTTGATCTTTCCTATGTGAACCGGCTTGGTTTAAATCAAAGTTAGCCCACTTGAGAGCCTAAGATGCCTTGTGTTCTAACTCGAATGGGAGGTGGCACGGTTTTCCATAGACAAGCCTATAAGGAGTACAACCAATTGGTGTTTTAAAAGCCGTCCTAAACGCCCACAAAGCATCATCAAGCTTATCCGACCAAGAAGCTCGATGCTCTCCCACCGTTCTCTCTAAAATTCTCTTTAAACCACGATTTGTGACCTCGGTTTGACCATTTGTTTGAGGGTGATACGCGGTAGAAAGTCTATGATTAACTCCATATTTCTTCATAACTCTCGTGAATTGATCATTACAAAAGTGCGTACCACGATCACTTATGATGACCCGAGGTACACCAAATCTAGCAAACAATTGTTTCAAAAACTTCACAACAACTCTAGCATCATTGGTAGGTAAGGCTTTAGCCTCCACCCATTTGGACACATAATCCACCGCCACAAGTATATACTTGTTTCCCTTAGAGGATGGAAAAGGTCCCATGAAATCAATGCCCCATACATCAAATATCTCTCACTCTTGAATAAAATTTTGTGGCATCTCATCACGTTGCGTAATTTTTCCTTGTCTTTGACAAACATCACAAAATTTCACCATTTCATGGGCATCTTTGTAAATGGAAGGCCAATAGTAACCCGAATCAAAGACTTTCTTGGCGGTATAGTTGGGCCCAAAATGTCCACCCGTAGGTCCTTTATGACACGCTTCTAAAATCTTAAATGCCTCGGGCCCATCTACACACCGTCTAATGATTTGGTCCGCACATTGCCTAAAAAGATAAGGATCATCCCAAAAGTAGTACTTAACTTCCTTAAGAAATTTCTTCTTTTGTTGATAAGTAAGACCCTTAATAAGCACATTGCCCACAAGATAGTTTGTGATATCCGCAAACCAAGGAGTGGCATCCTCTTGGGAAGAGATAGACATGAGCTCCTCTAATGGAAAGGATTCATTGATTTCTTGATGTGGCAAATTTCCTTGAAAAGGATGCTCAAGTCTACTCAAGTGATCCGCCGCTAAATTCTCGGCCCCTTTCTTATCACGAATTTCTATCTTAAACTCTTGAAGCAACAAAACCCATCTCAAAAGCCTAGGCTTAGCATCTTGTTTTGTCATAAGATACTTGAGAGCGGAATGATCCGTATACACTATGGTTTTGGAAAGCACAAGGTATGGTCTAAATTTCTCAAAAGCATAAACTATAGCAAGCAACTCTTTTCCGTGGTAGTGTAATGAAGTTGTGCACCGGTCATGGTTTTACTCGCATAGTGTATAGGTTGAAAATGCTTATTCACTCTTTGTCCTAAGACGGCCCCACCGCATAATCACTAGCGTCACACATAAGCTCAAAAGGTAATTCCCAATTTGGAGAAACCAAAACGGGAGCCTTAGTCAATTTCTCTTTAAGAGTCTCAAAAGAGTCCAAACAATCTTGGTTAAAAATGAAAGGAGCCTCTTTTTCTAAGAGGTGAGTCATCGGTCTAGCGATCTTAGAAAAATCTTGTATAAAGCGCCTATAAAACCCCGCATGACCTAAGAAACTCCTCACACCTTTAACCGAGGTGGGTGGGGGAAGCTTAGCAATCACATCAATTTTAGCTCGATCCACTTCTAATCCCTTGTTGGATATTTTGTGTCCTAAAACAATTCCCTCTTTCACCATAAAGTGACATTTCTCCCAATTAAGCACTAAACGTGTTTCCTCACAACGCTTAAGCATTCTCTCTAGATTGGTGAGACATGAGGTAAATGAATTTCCAAAGACGGAAAATTCATCCATAAAAACCTCCATAGTTTGCTCTATCATGTCATGGAAAATCGCCATCATGCACCTTTGAAATGTCCCCGGTGCATTACATAAGCCAAAAGGCATCCTCTTGTAAGCAAATGTACCGTAGGGACAAGTGAATGTGGTCTTTTCTTGATCCTTAGGGTCAATGGGTATTTGGAAATAACCCGAAAAGCCATCAAGAAAGCAATAGTACTCATTTCCCGCTAAGCGTTCAAGCATTTGATCCATAAAAGGTAATGGGAAATGGTCTTTCCTAGTAGCCTCATTGAGTTTCCTATAATCAATACAAACTCTCCAACCGGTGACAAGTCTCGTAGGAATAAGCTCATTGTTCTCACTAGGTACCACGGTGATTCCACCCTTCTTTGGAACACAATGTACCGGGCTAACCCATGGAGAGTCGGAAATGGGATAAATCATACCCGCATCTAAGAGTTTAATCACTTCCTTCTTAATGACCTCATGGATTTTTGGGTTAACTCTTCTTTGACTTTGAATGGCGGGTTTATAGTCATCCTCCATAAGGATTTTGTGTGTACAAAAATGTGGATCAATTCCCCTTATGTCGGATATTTTCCATGCTAAGGCTTTCTTGTGTTTCTTAAGGACTTCAATAAGTTGCTCCTTCTCATCCTCTTTTAACTCTTTAGCAATGATCACAGGTAATTGGTCTTTGCCCTCTAAGAAAGCATACTCTAAGTGGGATGGAAGGTCCTTAAGTTCAACTGGAGGTGGACTCTCTATGGAAGGTTTTATGATGGAAGGTTCCTCAATGGTAACTTCTTGTGGAATAGGAGAAGGAATAGGGTCCTCATTGAGCAACTTTTGGATAGTAAGAATATCTTCTTCCCAATTAATGGGAGAATCATCATCACCAAGAAAGTTCGACTCAAATTCCTCCAAGAGGAAATCACTCTCTCCAAAAGGTGTTAAAGAGGGAGCAATTGAGGCCACGGTTTCAACATGGGGCATCTCATCACTAGTACTCTTACAAGCATCATGAAAGTGTTCATCACACACCTCATCTAGCACATCAACGATGTTAATAGTCTCACAAACTCTAGACTCCTTAACCTCTTTCCTATCACAAACTTTCCCTAACTTAAACACCACTCTCTCATCTTCTACTCTCATTATTAGTTCTCCTTCCGCCACATCTATCAAAGTACGACCCGTTCTCAAAAACGGTCTACCAACAATCAAAGGAACTCTAGGATCCATGTCATAATCAACCACTACAAAGTCGGCCGGAAATGTAAACTTATCCACACCTACAAACACATCCTCCGCTATACCTACGGGGTAAGCTATGGTTCGGTTGGCTAATTCAAGAGTCATCCTAGTGGGAGTGAGCTCGGGAAGAGAAAGTTTTTTCCAAACCGATAAAGGCATGAGGTTAATGCTTGCCCCTAAATCCGCCAAAACCATGCAATTTTCAACACCGGGAAAGTTACAAGGTATCAAGAAGCGCCCCGGATCTCCAAGTTTTGTTGGTAAGGTTTTAAGTAGCATGGCGGAACAATTTTCATTAAGGGATGTGTTGGGCAAATCAACCAATTTTTCTTTGTTTGAGAGTAAATCCTTGAACATCTTAGCAAACTTTGGCATATAAGCAAGAGCTTCCGCAAAGGATATATTGATGTTAAGTTGCTTGAACATCCTTAAGAAATTTGAGACTTGAATGTCATCCTTGTTCTTTAACTTGTCCTTTTTCAACCTTGAAGGATATGGAAGAGTAGGTTTTGGTGTAGGTAGAATAGGAGTTGTAGTGGAAGATTTGTCTTTGTTAGCTTCTTCATTGGGAGGTGTGGAAGGTAAAGGAGAAGTAAGAATAGGTTGAGAAGGTGTGTTTGAGTGAATGGGAGTATTTTGAGGTGGTGAAGTAGAGGTAGAAGGCTTGTCACAAGTAGGAGCACAAGTGGATGGAACAACAGGAGGTTTAGGAGGTGAAGGATCCTTTGTTGTCTTTCCACTTCTTGTTGTAATAGCATTGACATTTGCCCTTGGATTTGTTTGTGTGTTGGAAGGTAAAGCCCCTTGTGGTCTTTGATTATACATAATTTGGTTTTGAAGAAGAGCAAATTTCTTGTTATTTTCCTCTTGAGCATATTTCATTTGTTTCTCATAAGAAGTAAGCTTTTGAAGAATCAAATCCATGGGGTTAGGTTGCACATTTCCTTGATAAAAACCTTGTTGTAGAAAATATGGAGGTGGTGCATTAAATCCTTGGTTTGGTGGATAGAAGTTATTTCCTTGAGGTTGAAAATGATTGGGTACCTTATAGTTATTCCCTTGGTAAGGTGGTCTTTGCCCTTGATTCCTTGCTAAAATTTGAGGAGGATTTTGTTGAATTTGGGTGGGTGGTTGGGGTGGGAATCCCGGTGGAGTAAGGTAATTTTGGGACTTGTAAGAAAGGTTATTTGGATTGATATTTGGCTTGAAGTGTTCACGATGTTCGTCTTGGTAAGCATAGCATTCCCCTTGATAAACTTGTACCTTATCACATTGTTCATAAGAATGGGGACCTCCACAAGTTACACAAGAAAGAGTAATGGCATTCACATCATTTGAAGAATTGTTCAATGAAATGTTCTTAATGGCTTGAACCATCTCTTGAATCATCTCTTGTTGACCTTTATTCATTTGTTGAATTATCTCTTGTTGATATTTGAAGAATTGGTTATCACAAGGTGTTTGAGAAGTGTTTTGGATAACATGAACCCTTTCTTCAAATTGAGTGTTTGTTTGAACCATTGCTTTAGTCTCAATGATGTCCACGGCCTCTTGCATGGATTTAAGAAGAATATTCCCTCCCGCGGAAGCATTGAGTGAATCTTGGTGGTGAGATTTAAGGCCATTACAGAAAGTATTGATTTGGTGAACTTCATCCAATCCATGGTTAGGGCATCGCCTCAATAACTTTCTATACTCTTCCCAAGCATCACTAAAGGATTGACTAGGTTTTTGTTGAAAGCCTATAATTAAGTTCCTCAAGGCCATGGTCTTAGATGGAGGAAAGAACTTGTTCAAAAACTTAGTGGTGAAACCATCCCATGTGGTGATACTATCGGGTGGTTGGGTGTCTAACCAATGCTTAGCTTGTCCCTCTAGTGAAAATGGCACTAACATCAACTTAATAGCATCATGTGGAACTCCATTGTGCTTAATGGTATTGCAAAGAGCAAGGAATCTCTTAAGGTGATCATGAGGATTATCATTCTTGTGACCATAGAAAGGTGTTTGTGAAACCATGGTAATCATAGCCGTTTTTAGCTCAAATGTATTTGCGGGAATGTCGGGAATCCTAATAGCACTAGCATATCCATGAACATTGGTTTGCAAACGTTCCATCAAAGAACGATTATCAACAACCATGGCTTCTTGTTGTGGAGGAGTCAAAGCACGATTCTCGTGATCGGCTTGATGGACGGTGGTAGTCTTACTCTTTCTCTTTTTCTTCCTTTTCGGAGGAAGAGGTTGTACACCAATCGGTATTTGTGCACGCCCGCGAGTGAGCATGCAACTCAATACGAGGAATGAGAGAGAAGCTCTCATGTGACTTTGAAGAGAAAAGGATTATCCTCTTCGAGTTTCAATATGAAATATCCACAAGAAAATAATATATATGTATGTACTACTTGGGTGCAAGACCCCCAATGAAGCCTTCCTTCTTAGAATACTCACAAGTGAACGGGGGGTTAGGTGGCGCGAAGCACTTAAGTACCTATTGACCCTTAGATGGCATTTTATAGCACATCGCCTTTCTATTCACTTAAATGTTCGTATTCTTCGAATTGTTGCTTATTGAGAGTATTTATCTATTCTTGCTTTATTTTGTTTGATCGATACACGTGTCAAGGACCGGAACGTCCCTCAACACGGTGTATTGCCTTGGCAATACTTATGGAGAATATGTAGATTGGTTGTTCTTATACGTATACGTATTTACTTATAATAATATATGGAAAATATTTTTGTATTTATGAGTTTTTAAGAGAGAATACTATATGTACATAAAAACCGAGAGAATCTAATAATATATCTTTTTGGGTGCAATCTCTTAGGAAAAAGATTGCTTTTTGGATTTTTTAATTTGTTTGGTCAATTCTTTAGGAAAAGAATTATTTTGTTAATTTTTTAGTTTTTATATATTTTTATATTTTTGATTTTTTATTTGTTTTTTATTTATGATACGTAAAAAAATGTTCACAAGGTGAACGGATCCCAAAAGCCAATGAAAACCGTCAATCGATAGTGTCTCGTAAAGTCAAAGAACCGGCAGCGGCGCCATTTAATATTTGTGTATAGTGAAGTTCGTTTTCTCGATTCTTAACCAATTGAAAGTCCTAACAATATCGGGTTTTTAACTGTTTTTGGTTGGTAATGTTTTTTTTTATATTCTATTGCTAATTCAAACAATGTCTAACTAAAATGAAAAATCAGTACTACTTATACGTAAAACAAAGTGCAATTACCAAGTATTTATTCAATTAAAAATACCAAAAGTAAATTCTATAAACTATAGGGACTAGAAATGTAAATTCTATGAAATAGAAATGCCAAAAATGTAAAGATAAAAAGATTAAAGGACTAAACTTGCAAAACAATTAACTAGAGGGACTAAAATTGAAATTATAACAAACTTTTTAACTAACCAAACCAATTTTCAAACTAACACTAACTAATTTTTAACAACTTTCAAAAATGAAGGACTGATTAACAAATATCCAAAAGATTAGGAAATATTAGCTAATTATGTAACAGATTAGATGTCTAGGGACCTAAGTGCAATTTCCACTAGTTAATAATCCAAAAAACGGGTTACACTAAACAATAAGCTCGTTTGAGCTTAATACTCAACTAAAATCGTTCAAACAACTTGCAAAATGTTTAAAATCAAAAGTTAGTTAGGCCTGTAAAAGGAAATAAGCTGAAAATGTCTAGAACTCTGATAAGCTATTTCTGATAAGCTGAAATTAAGCTACCAAACAAACTAGACTCGCACAACTGGATTTTTGTGAAAATTCTTGTTAATAAGCTCAAAACAAGGACGGGAAATCAAGTCTCATGAAAAAGCATCCAGTAATAAGCCCAGAATTTGAAATAAGCTGAAAATGGGCTTATGTTGACCAGCTTTGACCAAGATTTTTGAAAAAGCTAAAAATCTCAAAAGTTCACTAGGAGCACTTGTACATTGATTCTGTAAAAGAAAATGGACTACTTTGTGAAGTGGAATTGGAGATATGGGAAAACAGTAGGCTGAAAGTTCACAAAAGATGAAGAATGCCAAGTTTAGATAAAAGAGCTTATTCCTAGCTTATTCTGGCAAACTGTAGTAATTCCTTGCTAACACTGAAACTTCATATGTTGGATGAGCTATAGAAACAAGTTTCAATGAAAAAGATCAAGTAATAAAGCTGCTAAAAAGATTTGAACTTGGATACTTTCTTAAATGATGTTTTCAAAAACTAATGCACAAAAGGCTAAGTGACTAATTTTCTTCAAAAGAGTAATGGACTGAAAACCTTTGGCTATTCTAGACTGAGACTAATCTAGTATGGCTAGAACAAGCTAGAAATTAAACATTTATCACCTTTTGATCACAAAATTCTACTCAGATTTAAGCTAAAATGTATTGCCAAACACCCTATCTGATTCTTATGAGAATTTTTGTGAGAGTTTATGAGCTAATGTTTAAACTGAATGAAGAGCTTTATCAAACCAAATTCAGTGACCAAAATGAAGTGTGTTAAAGCTAGTTGCAAGTACTTGAAACCACTAGGACTCAAATAGGATAGCAAAGCTAAAGTGACTGAATTAAGCTGAAAACTAGGACAAGTATCAAATCAATAAGCAGATTAAGCTACACTTAAGCTATAACAACTCTAGAATCAAATCAAAAACAGTCTAATCAACTTTTATCATGCAATCAACAAAGGTTATCTAGAAATGTAGCAGGCATATACAATTGAGAGGAATTGAAAACAAGAAGCGATTGCACCTTATTGTAGCAACCTTTGAGAAGTAGAGGAGCGATGTGCTCTCTAATCTAGTGCTAACCACCACCTTAGCACTAGATAAACACTAATCAACAATCAACAAACAGCTACAAATCATCAACATGGCTAAAATGGCTTGAAATCATCAAATCTGCTAAAACTTGGACTGGATTCAACAAACAGCTACAAATCTTCAAACAATTAGCTTATTATGATCAAGGTGTGATCACAACAAACTAAAACAGCAACAAGCAGGATCAATGAAGCATGAATGGGCAGTATAGAAAACAAGAAGAATTGGCGGAAAATGAAAGTTTGAATTTTATTGAGTAAAAGTTGTTACAAAAGTAGGTAATTGGTTACAAACTAACTAACAAACTCAAGAGTGTGTCAGACTCTTGAGTTGTTAAGCTAAGAACTAGAAATGGTGAAAGAATAAGAAAGTGTGTGTGTTTTCACACTTTTCTACAACAACTGAAAATGAAGGCTAAACATGCTATTTATAGACTTGAGAAGTGAAGTAGTTGGGGTTGGTGACGTGTTGGAACCAATCCCAGGCTTCCACGTGTCCAATTGGACTCAATTGATTTTGCAGGTTATGAACTGAAATTGGGGATTTATCATTGAGTTGATTTCAGCTTAATTGATGATGACCATTGGATTCGTCTCTTGATTTTAAGCAAGTTTGATGTTAAACACTTCCCTTGAAATCGCCTCTAGCTCCAACCCGTTTCTGGCAATTTATTTTGATAAAGAAGATGACACGTGTCACTTTGTTATTGGTTGTGGAGGTGAGTTGCGGATTGTTATCCAAGAGCTTATTTTCTATTGGTGGAAATAAGGAAAGTGGGATTCAACTGTGCTGATTCGGTATTAATTGGAAAGGCGGCTAGTGGATAATTAATGCACCCTATTTGGCAATCCATGATCACACTTTCCTCTCTTCTCATTGGCTGTTGGCATGACACACGGATTAGCTTGTATTAACTTTCCAAAAATGGCAAAATTCACCCCTTGACTTTGGCAGATTGCATTTTAAGGCTAGAGACTTCATTTCTTTGGCATTTTTGATCCTTCAAACTTCATTCTTGAGCAAATATGATCCTTTGACTGAGTTGACTTGAATGTTGACCTTGCTTGACTATGATCTTGACTTTTCCATATTTACACTTTGGTCCTTCATCTTTGGCAGTTTGTCAAGATAGGTCCTTTGTCTTCAAAGTCTTGTCACTTTTGATCCTCTTTTGTCTTTTTCATCAAATTAAGCTTGATTTTCCTTTGTTTGCTTGAAAATGTATCTTTCTTACCTATTTGAGCACAAATACAAAACATACCACATAATTCCGCTTTATAGCACAAAGTTTAGGTATTTTTGTTGTGTTTTAGGGTGATTTGTTGATAAATTGATATGAGTTTTTGCTCATATCAATATATATATACATTTATTTATATATATATATATATATATATATATATATAGAGAGAGAGAGAGAGAGAGAGAGAGAGAGAGAGACATTGGATCATATGAGAACTTTTTAAAGTTGTAAAAATGAGAACCAACTAAAATCTCACAAAAAGATTCGATGGGCTTTCTTTTGAAACCTAATATATATATATATATATATATATATATATATATATATATATATATATATATATATATATATATATATATATATATATATATATATATATATATATATATATATATATATATATATATATATATATATATATATATATATATATATATATATATATATATATATATATATATATGAATTCTAATATACGCAAGGTTCGAACTCGAGTCTTAGTTATATTTATATCAGATACATGTGCCTCAAACCCTCAACCAGTGAAGCAAACCACAAGTTGTGACATTGAATTGAAATATAAAATTGAAATAGTCAACATAAAACATTACCCGTTTCTTCATAAGATATATCTAAAACATTCCATGAACAGAGTCTCTCAATATTAAAAATCTCTTCCAAAATTAATATTGTATCTTCGATACCTAATTCAAACAAAACCTACTCCCCTTCTCTCTCGCCACATCGAGTGCTATTCATTCGACCAAATTGATCAAATCTACAAATCTGATGATCGCCCCGTTCCAGAGTTCAATGTCTAGATTCTTATGTCTCTTGGTTCTTGAAGATCACAGTAAGGATACATACTTAAAACTTTCGCTATACTATTTAGCATTTGTTTAAAAATTGATAATTATCTCATTAGGTTAGTTTCCACTGTAGCTTTCATCAGGTACTGGCATGAATTAAATAATCGTCAGTTTTAGTTACTATCTCATTAGGTTAGTTTTGAGGTCTTGAATAATGCAGCCATTAATATATACGTAGTAACTTTTTTTCTGTAATTTTGCAATCGGATTTTGTGAATCTAAATATGTGATTGATTTAGGTGGTGGTGAAGGTGGTTCGCCACCAACCATTCTACCGAGAGGTCCAAAAGGTCCACCAAGTGATACAGATGATAATGATGTCCCTATGGTTGATGCATTTTCTTTCAATTCATAAGAATGTTGAATTTACTGTATGGAAGTTACATCGTAAACATCTCTTGAATTTAAAGTGAGTATTTTATTTTCATGTGTTTATTATTTACTCTCAGTTGTCTAGCTGTTTGACATAATTTCTTGAGCTCAAGCGACTAATCATTGGTCAATTCTTCATAATAAGTTCTATATAATTGATTTGATACTATAGATCCTTTAGGTTATTGATGAGTAATAGTGAACCATTTATTGAAAGGTAATCAAGATTTTTGCGTCCTTGAAGAGATTAACAATAGTGTTTTGGATCTTGCATCCCCGTCCGGTAAGTTTTGCGCCATTTTCTATGTTAGCTATTTCAAAGCTCAGTTGGTAGTATAAACAACCGATGATGGAAATGGTTGTTTTAGGTACAAGAAATGAAAAGAAAAATGCGAAGCCCAGACATTGGATGAACGTCAGTAGAGCTAGGAACAAGCATGAACTATTATAAAAAAAGGTTATAGGAAAATGTTCTCTAATTATAAAAAAGGAAAATTCCTCATTCCAACAACACTATGAAACTGGAAAGGATGAGTCCCCAAGTACCATTGCTGTTTTTGTATGTAGGTATGGTTTCTCAAGTGCCATACAGGTTCCATAAGTTACACCAAGAAAGACTCAAGAATCAGGGTACCCCTTCACTTTTTACTCTTTGATATGCACAATATGGTTAAACTTATCCAGACATGCTGATTAATTAGGTTAATGAATGAAGTCTACGCACTTGTGGATCGGTAAGATGTATAAACTCTCTAAAACGAATGACAAAGTTTTAAGTTCTAATGAAAAATGATGAAACGCAGTTTATTTACGAGGGATATCCAAAATTGAGAATTTGTTTAATGTTACAGTTGTGAATTAGATTTTAGAAAATAAACCTTGTGGGGAATGGGGATTTTCATTTAACATAATTTTACGTTTCCATGGTGTGTGTTGCAGGGTAGCGGGCGAGCCAACTTTATGAATTGATTGTGTGTATGTTAACTACAATTGACTGAATGATATTTGTGGGCTTGGCTTTGTTAGCTTTCAGATTTTGCTATATTGTTTGTTTCAGGCATGTTTAATCTTTGGGGTTTTAATGTCAACTGTAAGCCCAACAGTTACAATACCATAACAAAAACGACATCTTTGCTGACTGATTTATCTTATCAGTTCAATCAAAGTATATGTCTTTGCTAACTTCTTAATCAATTAAATTCGATCAGAGCAGGTATCTTATTAATTCGTTCTTATTTATCTTCATCAAAATCAAAATCAAAATCAAAATCATTTTCTCATTAGCTACCCTGTGTTGTGACCATTTCAAAAGAAAACTAGCAAAAGGAATTGTTGAATTGTATGTTTGTTATCTTATTAATTGCATGTGATGACATACAATTAATGGTATTCACGATCCTTAAGTTTACCATCACCTGATAAAAAAGTCTAAGAGATTAATTTAATGAGTTTTGTTATAATCTTTGTTTTATTTTATAATATTTAAAGATTAGTGTTTCCACTAATTAGTTGTGGGCACGATATTCTTATGGGCCGTATTTATATTAAAGTTTATATCATTGCTGATGGTAGTTAGTTGTCTAATTAAAATGACACTTATGGGTATTGATTATGTTTTTCCCATCACCTGATATTGATTCATACGATGAACCAAATGGAGGTGAAGCATGAACTTTGTGGATACAATCCTGTCATTGCTCTCACACTCGTCAGCTCCTAGGCGGTCTTCCATTGAGCATGTACATTTTATAACATTGATTTTTCCTAATAACACGAACTTAATTTTTTGTGTCTTATTTTTATGTCGTATGGTTTACACAATTTAAGCACTTAAGGATTGTGTATTATCATGTTCGTACATTTTGACAGTATATATTTTCTTATGTGGGTTGTGTTTTGGGCTTAGTTTTATGTTTAAC
This sequence comes from Glebionis coronaria, assembly GCA_025667525.1. NCBI lineage: Eukaryota > Viridiplantae > Streptophyta > Magnoliopsida > Asterales > Asteraceae > Glebionis > Glebionis coronaria. The sequence goes on from JANFOE010001157.1 coordinate 205,050, forward strand.
GGATCAATTACCCAAAGTTACCCAAAAGTGAACTATAGTGCATGCTACCTTTCCTGTTTGTTGGTTGTTCTGATCTTTGTCTGTGCATATGTCACATATTGTTTTATGTAACTAAAAGCCTAGAACCAGATGGTTAATAAGAAACAAACAGTCTACATCTTTTCTCGGAGGTTGTATGTGTTTTGAGATATTACATGTTGGATAATAAATGTAAACTACAGTTTTAATGGTGTGTTTAGGTTTAGGTTATGATCCGTTATTCTGATTTCCTGACTATATTACTGTAGAATGCAAGATTAAGTACCACATTAATGGGTGAATCTGGATTGTTTACTGATGTAGAAAGGCATCCGTGTGCACATTCACTATGGTGGAAAGCTTCGGAGCAGGGTAGTGAACACGCTGCTCTACTAATTGGAGATGCGTACTATTACGACCGGGTATGTACTTTCAGGAATTTTAACTGTAATTGCTTTTAAGTCAGGAAAATTATAAAGTCATTAGACACATCAATATAAATGCCACATAATCATTAACTAATGTCACCTCATCTGCAAAGAATTCCACCTTATCCGTTTAATACATATGTGAAGTGTATTCTGTTTGTTTATAGAACCAGCCACTCGGAATATTAGGTAATCTTCTGCATTGACTCGTACTGTTTGAATACTATGTGAGCTGATAAGGGCTGGTTGGGAAGGCATTTATAAACAATTAAATGTTGTTTTGCTATAGGTTATAAACCTGTTTTGTTAATCAATTTGGTGTAATTTAAGCAAAAGGATTAGAAAACCAAATGGTAGTTGTGCTTAAACTTATAATGTAAGAAATCAAACTGGATGTGTGCTTATCTGAACACCCTTTTATGTTTAGTTTTTGATATATAAAGTTTAACTTTTATTTTATTAAGAGATCTTATCATATTTATGCAATAGAATTAGAACTTGCTGTGTTTGACATATCCTTTCATAAGGGCATGCTTATGGAAGTTACAAAAAGGCATGCTTATGGCTAAAATCTCTATGATATAGTTTGAATACTACGTGACCTGATAGCTCAAGTTGATTCTATTTAGAAGGAGACTTGTAGTCTTTTTAGCTGAATCTCAATATTTAAGTTGCAATAAACCTTAAAATGATGAACCCCTTTTTGTAAAAATCTATTAAGTTATATCTGATTTGATAAAATTTAAGTGGTAGTTTTAACTCATTAATCCATGAGCGGATCAGTTTGGGTTTTTTTATATTTCTAATGGGTGTCACAATTTAATTGTAAAGGTTTAACTTAAAAAATGGGTTAAAAGTCATCAGAACCATGATCAAATGCTTGAACACTTAAATTTTTTTAAAAGATTATGTAGAATCGTATTTAAATTGACTCAAGTGACTGTGTTGCTTATGAGAACTTAGAGATGTGAGCATGTGCCCAACATAAGGTATATGTGTCAAAATTGTTGGGTCAAGCAAGACGGGTTTACCATAACAGTTTTTTGTCCAATTGTACACCTAAGTAATTAGTGTGCTGGACCAGATCACTTTATTATCCACTAGCGTAATATACTCGGTTTATAACCAGGTTTTTAGTTTTCATTTCTAATGTGTCTTATTTCTCACATGGTATTGTATATTGCAGATACATTGAAGGAAATGCATTTAAACCTGGTGTGAACCCAATTGGTGTTCACAAAGTAATATAGTAGAACTTTTGGACTCAGATTTGCCATTCTAATCACCTTCATTACGAAACCCGGCTCGACCCGGGTTTGGGGTGACCCGAGTCAACCCGGTTCTCGAGACCCGGCCGGGTTTTGATTTTTTTGGGTTTTTTAAATAAATATATGTAAATATTACGTATTTGTGACATAATTTTATTTTTACATATTATATTAGTTGGTAAACAATTTATATCTTTAATATACGTGAATTTTTATGGTTTTTATATATAATTTTTGTTAATTATTAAAAATATAAATATTTTTTAAAAAAAATCGGGTTAACCTGGGTTGATCCGGGTCGACCCGGGTTGACCTGGACCCGGTGACTTGACCAGATCGATTTGAAACCCGGGTTTTAAAACATTGGTTTTTATAACATATACTTAAAAGATGCAAAAACCAAAACTGCCCCTTGGTATACTATATTGTACACAATTTTTAAAAACATATACTTAAAGAGATGCAAAAACCAAAACTGCCCCTTGGTATACTATATTGTACACAATTTTTTTTTTAAATTAATAAAATAGATATTTATTGAAAATGCGGCTTATAGTGATAGTTTGACAATGCTCTATTTAAAACAACGTTTTAAAACCCGGGTTTTGAATCGATCCGGTTGAGCCATCAGATCACCGGTTCAATCGGTTGGACTGCCGGATCGACCCGGTTTCCAATTAAAAAAAGTTATTTATATATTTGCAATATTACTAAAAATATATATGTAAATATTGTGAATATTTCATATATTTGGCATAAACACCATTCACTAACAAATATAATACGTAAAAACAAAGTTATGTTACAAATACATATAACTACTAATTTTAACCCATTTTTTGTCCGGAACCGATTGAACCGACCGGGTCGACCCGGGTTTCTGAACATTGATTTAAACACTAGAACTTAAGAGGAATGATAGAACCACATAATTTTTACAAAAAAACTTCCACATAATGATGTGGCAAAACATTTGGACCAATCATTGCATTCTTTCTCCACTAACTATTTGTTTCATAACAAATCATATTGTTACACCTCATTATGTGGAAGTTTTTTTGTAAACATTATGTGATTCTAGCAATACCGTACAAGCCAGAATAATTAGATAATATATTTATAATGTAAAGTCAAGCTGTGTTTTATTCTTATTTTACCATTGGTTAAACCTGTCAGGATTGTTGAAATGTGTCATATTACTTTGTTTTCATGTAATTTTCTCAAGGGATTAAGTCATATAATAAAAATAAAATTTTAAATGTATTTATTTGGTACATGTATTCTTAAAAAATTGTACAATAACAATAAACTTTTCAAAATCTTCATATTTTAGCAACGTGTCACGTTATAAATGATGTCACGTATCAACGTCTTAGCTTTAACAATGAAAGATAATTGTATTTATTTACTACTTAATTGATGAATCTATGTCATTTTTGGAATGTACCTTTATGCAAAGGATGGCAAGAAAGATGACAACCATTGCAATTCTACAACAAACGTTGTTTATATCAAAACAATTCTACAACAACTTTCTTTTAATACAATGAAGGTTATTTTAGTTCTGTGCGAAAGTTTACAAGCGACTTTTTCCCTTAAATCTTGGTTTTTAAATTTAACCTTATTTCTATTAAACATTGTGCATAAGATTTAATATTTCTCAAAAGATTTTTGTAAAAATATGTTAAATCATGACGTTTGTACATGTTTTTTTATTTTACATGTACAATTTTAATAATGTTAATTTGAATTTTATATTGTTACTTCTAAACCCATAAAATATACTTAATAATATAATAAACGTAAGCAATTTAACAAACATTGGTACTACTCCTAAAAATACTTTGTTGAATATACGATTTTTAACATAAATATTTAGCTAAACAAAAAAAGTAAATGAAAAGCACCTTTGTATCGACTAAATCACTCTAAGGGTCTAATCAGTGGAACCGATGAACCACGCGAACTGGTTACAAGTCACACAACTTCATGTCTTTTTTATTTGTACTATCAAATGAAATAGATTTTTGCCGTTGGTCTTACATTATAACAAGATTTCTTAGGCATATACACGAAGGTGAAACTATTTTTGGAATGACGAATTATATGTATAAGTTTAAGGTTTTAAGAAATATGGGTTTAAAAGTGCTATTTTATGGCACATGAAAAAAAAATCTACAAACAATGTTGTCTAGATGTCATTTACCAACTATATGCAATGATACACTTGCAGCTTAAAGCGGCCAACACTAGGATTATTTTAACTTATATTAAAACTGCATACGAATTTGATATCTTTTTTTTATGTATTTTTATCAATTTTAGGTTTGGAGTTATGATGTGAATATACACGCTTTCTATATTGGTTGTCTTTTTCCTACTTTTATTTGACAAAATATAAAATGCTCACGGTATTGTCCAAGTCCTTGCAGAAATGTTGACCGTAGTAGATCAAGTGAAAAAGTGATGAATTTTAATTAGTGTATATTATGCATTGAAATAAAGGGAATGTGTTGTAGATTTTATTCATATCTCCAAATGAGCTGATTACATAAAAAAATAAAAAAACTGTGCAACTTTAGTGTTTTTGTTACCCTTTTATGCTCGAAAAGTTGTTTGTGAACCATCAGAAGTATAAGGCCTATTTTTTAATTAAACCTGACCTAAATAAGTTGATTGCACGTGTGGGTTAAGTTTATCGGATCTAGATATTTTTTTTCAGCTTTGATTGAAACTAAATATAAGTTATGCCGATTAATAAGGCATTAAAAGATAACAATATTAAATTTAAATTTAAAAATAATTTTTACCAAATAATTAAAATGTTAAACGAAAACCAGAAGTCAAACCCGTCCATCGTTAAGTTGACAAACCTGATCATTCAAAAGGATCGGTACAGTGACACAGTTAAAGAAGCTTTTTAACTTCTAATAATAAAGAGTTCCTTAAAACAAATGTAAGTACATTGGCTTAGGCTGGTGGGAGTGGGTTTCATCCCACTCGTGACTACCCTCCACCCACGCGCAGCCCTCACCCCTTCCTATCCAACCCGCGCGCGAGTCACCCACTGGCAAGCCAAAATCATAGGCAAACTCACCCAGCGAGTTTCTGCCTATTGGGCCCCACCACTTTTAAATCTAGCCATTTTTTTATCAAATTAAAAAAAATTTACCCAAATTTACGTATAAATACCCTCATCATCTTCTTCATTTTTCACACACACAAAATCAAACATCTCATCTTCATCTCCATCTTCAATCTCTAAATCATGTCTCAAGAAAACACACCCCGAACCTCCAACAAACGTCGAGGTAGGCCAAATACCTAAAATTCACCACCCACACCGCGAGGAACTTTCGACCTAGAAAACCCGTCACCCGGTATCACCATTCGACCACCATCATTGTATCACACACAACCTTACCAAAACACACCTTACCGTTGCCCGGACCCAAGTCAATACCCTACCTAATACCCTACCCAATACCCGAGCCAATACCCTACCCAATACCCGAGCCAATACCCTACCCAATACCCGACCCAATACCAAAGCCATAGGGGTGGTTCCTCATCACAAACCGCCTATGAAACTCAAGATTGCTACATCCCGTAGTATTCAGACTCGATTGAAAGTCAAGGGTTTGCTTCGTATCAACAAACCGGGTCTCCCGAGCTGGAAACCGTTCCCGAAACTCAACCAACGGTCCAAAAACCTAAACTAAAGAAGACATTATCTAGGGGACGTCAAAAGAAGAAGGCGCTCGAAGAACCTCCAAAACGACAACAGCATTGGACAACAGCGGAGGAAATTTTTTTGACAAAAGGTTGGGTTTCCTTGTCTACTGAAAACATTAATGGAAACGAAATGAGTACGCAGGGATTTTGGACAAAAATCCTTGAGTACTTTGTGAGCAAAATGGGGGAACCCGGGGTTCGTACTTATGATTCTTTGAACGGGAAGTGGAAGTCAATGCGACCTTGTATTGCTCGTTTTTGGGGTCAAATGATGCAGATGGGGCCTAGAAGTGGTGCATCGGATGCTGACATGGTTAATGATGCGTTGATGAATTATGATGCTCAAGTTGGACAACCGTTCAAATTTCGTCATTGCTGGGAGATTTTGAAAGACGTTGAGAAATGGAAGGAGCAAGAATTGCCTGCCGAATTAGCTAAGACTTCTAAAGTAAGCAAGAGATACAAGTCATCTGGGTCTAGTTCGTTTAATACAAATTCTATGGATGCAATTAACAGTGTGGATGTTGATGCCACTGATAATGAAGAAGTGCAACCAATCCCACATCCAATGGGAAGGGACAGAGCTAAGGCTAAGGCTAAAGGGAGTAGAGTTTCGGGGGAGTCGAGTACAAACGACGAGGCTTTGGCTAGGTTGATGTTGTCTGGGTTTGGTGAACAACAAGAACGGGCCTTTGATGTGCAGGGTGAACAACAGGCCGCATATTTTGAGATGAAGAATAAAGAGATTCGAGTCCGGGAAAAAGAAGTGGAAATAGCCCGATTGAAACATCAAAAGGAAGACTTGGACTTTTATATGCAGCCGATAGATCATTTGACGGGACGTGATCTTGCAGGCGCGGAGTGGCGCAAAACTCAAATCAAGGAGGCCTATAATATCCCGTATTAGTTTTTTTTTAAATGTTGTTTTTTTTATTTTCTATGTTTTTATTTTTATTTTCGTACTGTGTTTTAATTTTTTATGTTTTTATTTTTAATTTTGCACTGTGTTTTAATTTTCTGTGTACACGTGTTGTAATAAAATTGTATGAATAAAAATTATTTAATGAAAAAATAGGGTGATGTGAAGAGAGTTTGGGTGAGTTTGGTGAGTGCCATTACCTCCTGTGGTGAGTTTGGGTGAGTTTTGGTGTGTTTGGTAAAAAGCTGACGTGACGCTGAGGTGGAGGTGAGTGGGTTTCACCCCACTCCCACTAGTCTTAGAGGGGAGACAATAATACATGATACTTTCATAAAGTTGTCAAAGCAAAAGCTTATAAAAGTTGAATACATATTAGGGAAGATGATCAAGGTAGAAATTTTGAATGGGTCAATATGACGTTAGTCTTTGTTAATCACTACAGAAAATAAATTGAAACAAAGGGTGATAATCGGTCAAACATTCCTCAGTATATATTTCTAAGTAAAGTTTCACCGGAACAAGCTTATCAGATATGACCCGAACAGTTACATATTCCAAGAGTTGTATAATGAAAAATGTGGAAAACAACCAGTCGGCCTTTATTCTAGGAAGATAAATAACATCTTACTCAATATTTGATGAGGATAAGTTATTTTGACTGTTCTTGAATGTATGTACTAGAACATAGACACTAAAGTCATGCGGACTAACCATGCATTAAAAACCAATTATACTAAAGAAACCATAAATATAACAAACACTATGCTTAAAAAACCACAAGTGACAATGCGCTAAAACATAACGAAACTAAAAACGAGTATTTACCACATAAAAAACGATCAAAAGTCATACATGTCAATCTAACATTACAAACAAATATTTAGCAAAAAAAAGTAAAACGACAATAAGAAAGCATACCCGTCCATCGGACGGGTTTTGTCACTAGTATATATATATATATATATATATATATATAGACACACACACACACATATATATATATATATATATATATATATATATATATATATATATATATATATATATATATATATATATATATACTAGTTGCGTAACCCGCCCAACGGGCGGGTTCGTTTCGTAAACCTTTTCTTAACAACGTGTGCCAATCCGTTATATTGGCTGTCAGTTTGACATATATGATTTTGTGTGATTTCAGTTTTTGTTAAACAGAAACTAATTTTTGATTGTGTTTGAGCTTTGACCCATTCAACGGATGAATTCTACCCATGTCAATCTTTCATCGTAGACATATAAACAGGTGTGTTTGTTTGTATTTATTTTTTTGAAATAACGTTTGCCAATCTGTCATATTGCTTGACATTTGTAGATATAGTTATTGTTATAAACTCGTTTTTATTAAAAGGATCCTAACTTTGGTTAATGTTAAGCGTTGAAACACTGGTTTGATTTGATTGACTTGAGATCAGTAGTATATAATGATCTTAACTTTCAATAAATTATTATTGCTGAAATTATAATTAAGAAGACGTTTCTCATAGCCGATATTATCAAGCTGTGTAGATCCGGTCTTTAAGGAAATAAAAGATCTAAATAGCGAAAATATAGATGTGTTTTCTTAGTATGAGACTATTAGCAAACTCCAAATTTTAGTTACATTTTGGAGAATATATATATTTTGCAATATTTATTTTAATTACTTTAACTTTTTTAAAAATTGATTATTATTTTACTTAAACATTGTCTTTAGCGATGAAAAGTTTAGATGCTTCTGCAAACCCAAGTTGAATCCTCGTATGTGATATTTGAAACCAATTCAATCATAAAATTTTTATCTTGAAAACCATTGACCTGGAGTAGAGGTAGCAAAATGAGCGGTTAAACGGGCGGGCACATGCATGGGTTAATTGGGTGACGGGATAAACGGGCGACGGGCTAAATGGGTATAGGCCAAACGGGCGCATGCAAATGGGCGCGAGCTAAAACGGACAAAAAAACATATAAAAATGTAACATTAAATAAATAATAATTATTTAAAAGTCGGAGAAAAACATTAAATATAAAAGAGCCGACGAATGCTCAGTTTGGTATTTTACATACGCCCATTAAACCCATCTAGTATCTTATATGTGCCTAGTGGGCCCATTAAGATAAATAGATGGAAAAAATATTCCTTACTTAAAAAAAAGAGCTAAAAAGTGTCAAAAATTAGCATAAAGGGGCAAGATTTGCCAATTCTAATCTGGAGTCTCAACTGAAGCAATGGGGCATGGCGGAAAATAATTATTATTGGTAGGGGTTTCCATTGTTTGGTTTTGATCCATGAAAACCAAAAATCAAATATAATCGAATTGGAATCGAACCAAAAATAGAATTCGGGTTGTGGGTCATAACTGAATCGAACCGAAGTATAAACTTGATTTTCGGTTTGGATATGGGTTTGGCCTAAAAATCAAACCGAAAATCAAAGTTATACAAATATATATATTTATATATATATTTATATATATAAAATAATTACTAAATTTTAATCTTAGTATAAAAATGTATTTTTAATACTTGAAATAATGTTTTTTTGAAATATTTAAATATTTATATATTTTTTAGAAAATTTTGGATAATTTGGGTTATTTGGGTCAATTCAAAAAGCGAACCGAATTCAAATTCGTTTTTCGGTTCAGTTCGGTTTTTGGATTAACTCAGAAAACAAAATTAAGCCAAATAACCTGAACCGAATAAACCAAACCGAAAGACAACCCTAATTATTGGTCTACTCGAATCTTTAAAAAACCCTACAACACAAACTTCAGTCAATGCTAACCGAGATTGTAATCTTCCAGTAATTTGGGATTTAAATTAAAAGAGATTCTTCTCATGGCACAAAACATTTTATACATAAAAAGTACCAAACATTCGATCAACTACATTCTCAAAATGAATTAATACACTTTTATTCTGCTTTATAAAAGGGCAAATGGCATAAAAAGGTACTCAATTAGGGTCTTTTTTCAATCAAGGTATTCAACTTTTTTTTCGCACATAAAGGATGCCAACTTTTTTTTCTAGTCGATTTAGGTTTTTTTTGTCACCTCTTGCTAAAAAATTAACGACCATTTCGTTATTGTTATATAATTTTTTAATGAAATTTGAGGGGTACTTTATCATTAGTTTTGTGATTCTTGAACTAATTTCGTTATTTCCTTAAATCGTAAATCTGCATTTCTTAGCAGCCATTTAAAAGTAAGCTGGTATATGTGTCGCACGTGATTCTCCAAATTAATGATCCTATTGATTAATACTGTGTAATATACTAACTTACATAATACAGATCATGTGGTATGTATAATGATATAATCAATTCATTAATGCAGGATAGATACAGTATCTTTCTAGACTGATATGCAGTATATGCATGATCATGCGTTGCTACTTTATAATCAATAATAGTTTGCATATATAATCAGTAGTTGAACAAATTATCTTGGATTCATAATAATTTGTTGAATCTATAAATGTTATTTAAAATGCCAAAAGAAGGATAATCAAAATGTTAATTAATCAATTACAATAAACTGTTTGTTAAAAGAAATTACAATAAACTGGATTTGATTTTTTATTTTTGCAATCCTCCAACATGTTAGTGTGAAAGGGTTTAAGAATCACGAAACAATGACATAGTACCCCTTAAATTTCATAAATGATTCATTTAGAAAAATAACGAAATAGTCGTTAGTTTTTAACGAGATGTGATAAAGAAACCTAAATCGATTAAAATAAAAAGTTGGCATCCTTTATATGCCAAAAAAGAAAGTTTAGTACCTTAATAGGAAAAATACCTTAAGTTGAATACCTTTTTATGTCATTTTCCCTTTATAAAATAGAAAAAGAACCATGACCTATGGTCACAACTCACAAGACTTAGTGTTCTTTTATATGTCAAGAAGCAATCTTCTTGTGTCTTCAACAACATCCTCGATGGGCCTTAGGAAGAACACGACCTCTCTACCATCAATCAACCCATATGGTCATAAGTCAGGGCCACGTACATCATAGGCATGGCCATGATTCACCATCAACGACCATTGCTTTGTAGACTATTGAGTGCATGCCAAGAATAGCCGTCTGCATAATAAAACACATAAAACGGTTATGCGTGTGGGTATTCTAAATATCACACAACATATCTAACAGTAGATTGATATGAAGTTTAATTCCCTTCAAGTAGTCGCCACGTAAAAAATGGTGTTAATGCTACTGGTCTCAAATGTTTTTAACTTATCTGTTGATGTTAATACTTACATTAAGATACTTTGTGTAACCAAAGCGGTTATTTCTCCGTTAAAATTCACATCTGGGAAAAAGACCCCTAAAAATGAGCAACATGACTACAATACAGTACTGTTCAGTTGACAAAAAAGATACCTACGGAGGATTTATGTTGGCGTACTTAGAAGACTTCCATAGACGCTGCAGTTAGAGATTGTGAATGAACCTCCAGCCATTTCATCTATCGAACAATGTTAAATTACCTAATCTTTAAAACTTGAAGTGAATAAAACGATAAAGATCTTTAATTATTATTTGTTAGTAAGATACAAGAGTCCATTATTAGACCTCATGTGATCCCATATGCAGGAGTCATTACAAACTTCATGACATTTGCTTACTAAATTAAATGTGAAAGAGTAAGTAATAGAGGGGAGCACTAAAAGTCTATACTTACTCAATATTGAGTAAGCACAAGTATTTTCTATTAATTTCTACTCAAAAAGAGTCATTAAAATTTAATTTTTATCAACTCCCACTCTTAAGAAAAATAGTAATTAATAGAGGGGAGCACTAAAGTCAATACTTACTCAATATTGAGTAAGCAAAAGTGTAAAACTTTTAATGACTCTTTTTTTAGTAGGGAAAAGAGTAAGCAAATGTTTTTGCTTATTTTTATATGCATTGTGTTTTAGTAAAGAAAAATTATAGTGACTTAAATGATTATAAATTTTATTAGTAAGCAAAGATTTTAGTATGTAAATGTCATTTATTTTGTGGTGTTGTGTTTTCCTTCTTTTACGCTTAATTCACGATACATGGATCCTTTTTCTAATAAAATAAGAAAATATTACAAAAATTTCATCAATGGATACGGTAGAGGAGAAAGTGGCAGGCGACGGAAAACTGTCCCCCGCGAAAGTCATAAATATTAGGCCTCGACCAAATGACTGTTTGCTTATTTTATTTTTGTGAGCTTTAGATTTCCACAGGTGCAGTTAAAAATCATCAACTTTGGTTTTACTCTTGCAATCCGAGTTGCATTCAAGAAGTCCATGGTGAGTCAAACTAATGCCATTCACGGTTTAAAAAAAGAGCAAAATGCCAATCGAGTCAAATTTCATTGCGAGTAAAAAGAATTTACTTCATGGCGAGAAAACTACATGGCGAGTCAAACTTAATGGCAAAAACCAAAAAAATTCCATTTTTATGCTCAAGGAAACATTCACCTTTGTAAGTAAAAATCATTCAATAAAAGAGAGAAATGCAAATTTTGGATATAGTTTTTAGCATTGTTTACAATAATAGGTGCACCTTATTATGAATTGACATTATAGTCGAAAGTGTAGCTCGGAGATAGTCTGATACAGGCTATTCAATGTGAATAATCTACTTGTTAAATCAGTATCATGAAATCACATTCTTCATAGATAAGAGACACTAAAAAAGGAATGTGATTAAGGAATCTTAGTTCATACGTCTTTTAAATATTACTTGGTGTGAAAACACTCCACCAAAATCAGACGCAACTCAGGTCTACGATATTAACTCGATTCTAATTAGCATGTATCCCATTAAACCTACAGCAGGAAAGTCAAATAATTGAGTGGGGGAATCAACCAATTAGCTGTGTTAATAATAAGCCAACAGCAGTAGAACCGGCGTTTAAGCCATTCTATCAAGCTCATCTAAAACTGTCCACACTCTTGGATCTTGGTAATTTTCATTAAATCTACTTAAAATAAACAAATTATTACTACTAAAGAAAAAAATTACAATACGTATTTGTTATGATATCTAACTTGTTTTCTATAGCAACAGTACATCGCCCTTTTATAATAATGTTAACTTATTTCTTTAAGCACTTCTTCCCTGACAACTTATCAAAGTTTTCAACTAATCCATCTCACTTTTTTCCTTTCCAAAAGCCATATTATAGCATCGTTTAATTGATCTACGAGCACTTATCTCAGTTGTAAAATTGTTTCTGGTATTTAGAATTTCAACTGTACGAACCACATCCCGCAACCCAGTCATCAGTGCCACAACAAAAGTATCTTGATGCTCCTTACACGTGGCTTCGCTAGCAAAGAATAATCAGTTGTTAACGGGTCGACCCAATGTATGATAATCTTCACCAGATGCCCCAACAAATATATGAGTAAGCACCATGGCTAAATGGGTCCTGCCCCTACTCTGTTGCAATATCTACATATAATAAACATATAAGATAACATCAATTTGTAAACAGTGGTTTTACAAATTGATATATTTTTCCGGTCAAGGTGGATTAGACCCGCACGAATAATCCTTTGGAATCTGCAAATATATGATCAGCCTACACATGCAAACGTAAATTCTCAATGATTCAATAACCCTTTTGGGGCATTGATTCTTGAAAAAATTGCTTACTTGTGACCTCATTTAGAAACTTGAGCTTTTAAGTCTACTACAACAGCAGTAGATGGCATAGTATACACCTCAGGCTTCTATACACTTCTATAAAGACATAACAGCTCTCAAATCCTAATATTCTGTATAAATTTGCAGAGTGATTACAGCAGGTAAGTTCTAATCTGGTTGGAGCATTTAAAGTTTGTAATTTAGTTCAACTTCATCTTTTTTAAAAGGTGAATATAATCCACTTGGAAGGGTACCCATAATTTCAAGTGAAGATTCTAAAAAACAACAAATCGAAGAAAAAAGTGGAGTCACTGAGAAGTCATGAGCGATCAGAAGACCGTTAGGTACAGACGTAACTGAACGAAGTAAATAACAGAAATCGAGATACCAAGAAAATGAAATATGATAAACCCACTGATCCACACCAGCATAACAACCAGAACTCTTTGAACCTCCCTAACCTTCATAACGAAACGAACATAAACAATAACATAGTTAAACAATCAAGTAAAGAATACATAAACAATAAGATGCAAGCACGAAGCTATACATACCACACGTACCTGGGCAGACCCAATTGTGAATGAAGGCATGACATATTGGCACTTTGTCTGTCGGCAAACAATTGAAAGAACATATAAACTAAAGATTGTGGGTAATAGAGAGTACAACAGATTAAACACGGTACCAACGAAAGATTGCGTACCTTTGATCGTTAGGACTTCAAACAGATTAAACTTCTAAACTTAAAAAAAAACTTAATATTAGACTTTTGTTAAGCTTTGTGAGTACAAACTTTTGCAAGCTATTTTAACATTTGAAGTTGTGTCATAGGTGCTTGAATGCATCTGTCTTATTTCTCTTTGCTCATGAACCAAAAGCGCAAGATCTTTGAATATCACGTATACCTCACCTATTTGGTTACAAATTTCTTGGATTCCTTGTTCTCTTTCCTTGATAATAGCCGCATCAAATACAATCTCATTGTCCAACAACAAAACCTCCCGTCTGCAGAAAAAAAAGTTCATACGCCGGTTAAGATCTCAGCTTGTTGTTTACCAGAGATGTGAATGTTGAGCGCAATAGTTTTTGCTTTAACATCTTTTTTCCGTGCACAATTCATAGATTGACTTTTTAAGATAGGCATGTTGCATCATTAATTAGCCTGAAAACTCTCTGAGAGTGTCCCGTTTTCTATCTGTGTATGTCCTAAAATACAATACATCTTTAAAATCTTAAGACGAAAGTTACGTAAACTGAAAACCTACCAGGGGAGAATGTAAGTGGGCACTAACTCACTAACTTAGTTGTAGAAACTTAATTTTCAAATTTCTAAATACTTAGAACTCTATACATGTTATCAATAAAGCGTGAATACATCTAAATCTAATAAGTCAAAAGACCTTAGATTTTTCAAAGAAAAATAAACATTGCACCAGCAAATTACCACACTAATCACAAACAGGAGAAATTTTTAAATTGAAAGATAAATAAGTGTATAAAAGGACCTTTATGATGACAATAACTGAGTTATTCAGTCTATGGTGGCCCAGCTACATGAATCCTTGCACATTCATGCCCAGTTTTCATTTTTAGTGAGATTGTCGACTTAAATCTCGGCCTGGCATTACTTTCATTGGCATAAAACATCCTGTATCAAAAATAACAATACTCATCAAGACTCCGAGGTACCTTAATAAGAGGTATGTCGTTTGCTTGTTTTACGTCTATATCAATACTGAAGTTAGTCATATCAGCGCGAATGACCCTAAGTTTTAGTGTGTTAGGAAAACTACCCTTGTATCTACCACAAACAACCAATGCCCTTTCGGAACATAGGTCTGACATTGTCGAAAGATTAATCTGTTTCAGATATACAAACACGGTTAAATATTTGGGTGACACCGTAAGATCAGAACCGTATATAGCATATAAAAAGAAACGTACTTCTATCATTCAGACCATCTAGACCATCGATTACATTGTTTGTCAACATGATAGAAGAAACTTTCATAAACCATGTCTGCATTAGGTCTTCGCTTGAACCCGACTAAACACTTATTTAGCAAAGATTATCAAAGACTTATCATAAATCCTTAGATTATGATCTAACTACCATGTGTTTTATCCAAATCCCAGGATAATATATTTTTAGATGTTTGTTCTTTGTCCCCTTGATCACGTTGGCAACACATGAACCCTGGTTATCAGCAAGGAAGGCAGGGTCAAAGATACCAAGAACTGGAACCATTGATTCAATTAGTTTCCACACAAAAAATATTAAATCAAAAACAACATTAAGGAAATGCTTTTATATAAGAATTCCCCTTTTAATGAGAGCAAAAGTTCAATAACATCGATCATAACAACATCATAGAGAGCAAAAGTTCAATAACATCGATCAGAACATACCTCAGGTATATCTTATTACTAATAAGGCATAAGGCATTAGGGATTATTCATTATACCTTCATGATAAGACATGGATATATCATATTATTTACATATGAATATATAAGATTTTGATTATAAGATGAATAAATACCTCAGGTCCATCTTAACAGATGTAATATCGTAAGGCATACAATTAAAAAGAAATAAAAAAAATCTTACCGTGAAGCTTCTCAACTGCCTGTTTCACCCAATCTTTGAGTTTCTTGTTATCTGTAGAGATAACAATGAAAGTCACAGAGATACGTGTTTTTTATTAGGTAAATAGTATCATGCGATTGTTTTGATCAGATATACAATGCTATATTTTTAGAAAAAATATTATTCGAATATCTCAGAAAAAATAAATCTGCGGATTAAAAAGATACAGGTTCCAAAATAAATTAGATATAACTCAATAGCCAATAAAAAACGCCACATAGGATATAACATGGCGTAATTTTATTTTCCTATGTCAAACTTAGCCCCATATATTTTATATATATATATATATATATATATATATATATATATATATATATATATATATATATATATATATATATATATATATATATATATATATATATATATATATATATATATATATATATATATATATATATATATATATATATATATATATATATATATATATATATATATATATATATATATATATATATATATATATATATATATATAGAGAGAGAGAGAGAGAGAGAGAGAGAGAGAGAGATGGGATCAATAGAAAACTTCATCTAAATAGAAAACTTAGAAAACCTCCTCACAACCGTTGGATCAAGGCTCCTTCCCTTTCTTTTTTTTACATAAAACTACAGGGACCTGATTGAAACTTCTTTCATTCTTCAAGGGAGTGTTTCGTCATTCTTTAATTTTGTAGTATATTATACAGAGGACATTTTTTAAGGTAACGACACTTCTTGTATTTCATATATAATTTTGGCAGAAAGTAGGAAACGACACTTTATTTAATGTTATTTTCTACGGGCTGTTTTGCTCTCTATTTTCTACTCATTTCACATGGATCACACTACAAATTACTAGTAAGAGCTAACAAGTTGTTGACATTCATACAAATAAAAACATAAACAAATTTTATTATCTCTCAATATCCAATTTAATCACCAGTAAGATAAGTAACATTACAACAAAGTAAACGGTGTTGACTAAGCCTCATTCAAAACGTATTAAAGTTACACACAAAGTATAACAAAAAGTACTTAACAGTGAGCGTATATTGTTGAGTCTGTTTTTCAAGATCATATGCGAGGCATGTTCTGGAGTTCAAGCGAAATCTGGCTAGTGGATGGCTGCTCCTCAGCTAAGACAACATGCACACGATAAGTACCCAAGATTTTACCATCATCTTGTAAAATATGCACAATACCATACCTCATGACACGTACCAGGTGGCCTTTTCTACAACTAACCGTAAAGCTTCATTGTATTTCTCGAACATCTGATCAAATAACCGACTTTTGTCGGTCCCATTATTTCCACTGAAGTCTCTCCCACCACTGCCAATAACCAAAATTTCACAGATTATATTTGATACGGAGGCTAGCAAAAGGACAGATATGTATTACAAGATAGGTATTATAGTATAGAAAAACAAATATACCGATCAATACCAAACAACAAAAGGGAAATGTAAGTTAAACAACATAGTTTTCAAGTAGATCATGTACCTTCATGTGCAGATGAACCACTCCATGATCCTCGTCATCTTTATATCCCCTCACATAGCGTAAAATATTGTGCACTATAATCAGACTGTCCAGATTTCTCAATAAAATGAGGAAATGAGTGCCCCACTGTCTACATTCTAGACGATCCTCCCATGTTTCTCAGACCAGAACTCCCACATACCACAAACTTTTTCTATTTTGTGTGTAAGATATGCCACTATAATACCCTGCCAAATACCACAGAATTCATCATAAACATAGGCACCTGCATTTTGTTTCCAATTAAAACAATGGCTCATGTAAGTGTTGTTATGATGATGCCTAATTAAGATATGAATATAAATCAGCATGCGGAGTTGGAAGGTGTTCTGCTCTATCTAGGATTTACAAAACATATCCAAGTAACTAATTATAATGCTATTAGCTGTATCAGCCGCCAAGTTGAGGTACTAATACAAACCAACAAGTTAATGATGCAATTTGATGGCTAGTTTTTGATGCTAAAAACCCAATATAGCCGTAATCATAAGCGCTCCGGATAAGTCTTTAGGTTTCAGAGATATAAAATATCATAAAGTAATGAGCAGTATTCTAATACCTAAAAATGAAACTATGAAAAATAGTAACTTATTATTACTAGTGACTGGTTTTCGTTTGAGGTTGGGGCCAAGCTGATTGCAACATCTAACAACGACAAGTTTTACCATACGTTTGGGGAGCATGTGCAGCCTCAAATTCCTCTGTATAGCATCCTCCTGTACATTTTCCTATTATTGAAACAAAAACATAACCACAGTTAAGAGTTATAGCAATTGACATATTCATTCAACATGTTATTAACGCAAATGATTACCATTTCTCCCAGTTGGTTACGACTGGGACCTGTTTTCTTTATAAGTTTCTGACTAGTTAGCTTATCCTCTACGTAACATTTGATATCGAATCTCATGATATTTGGATGCCTATTATGATAAAAACAGATGCTCTAAGGTATATCAAACTGGTGCACTAAAGTACCTCAAACGGATGCACTAAAGTACCTTAAACGGATGCACTAATCTTTGTTATCTCTAATCATATTACCAAATGACAGGGAGAATAATAATCTAATGTACTGTGCTTAGCAAGTTTATAAAAAGTGATGATAATTGTACAGTCGATGCACGTTTTGTCATCTATCAAATTATTGAAGGCATGCTTTGTAATGACTGTTAACCTATGATATACATCAAGAACATAAATCGATCCATCCCTTGGTCACACAAGCATATAGATTTAACAACAAGGCACTTCTTTAGTTTTATGACATTATACATATATTAAACGGTAAACTAATCTATTTAGAGTCACAAATCACAACGGTGTGGTGCAACAAGGTCAAAGAACATGTCATGGTGTTCTGGTGTTAGCCCTACAAAAGCATATTTTTTGGTTTTGCGTAAGGTTACTAGTTTTCTTAGGTCGTCGCACTATCTACACTTACCCTCGTCATTATTTGGCTTCTAAATTGTCATTGCTTCACTATTTCATCTTTTCACGTATTTTTCCGCTAGTCATGAACAACTTTACCTATCTTTCTTCAATATTAGGTAAAATTTTAGACATGTTCAGTAATAAACCTCTAAAAGTGTATTTATATATAAAGGGTGATTTCCATACCGTTTTAGAGAACATCCATTAATTATTCCGCATAATGAATTATAGAAGACAGAATCCCAAACACCCCCATAAATTGACCATAGCCAGGACTTGGAAATTATATAACCAATCAGCTTTATGGAGCAAGTTGAGAATTTTGCAATCAACCGATATAAGATGAAGTATGAAATGAGAGAGAAGAAACTGAACAAATACCTG
Source organism: Glebionis coronaria (assembly GCA_025667525.1). Classification (NCBI taxonomy): domain Eukaryota; kingdom Viridiplantae; phylum Streptophyta; class Magnoliopsida; order Asterales; family Asteraceae; genus Glebionis; species Glebionis coronaria. The sequence goes on from JANFOE010001157.1 coordinate 224,068, forward strand.
AAGAAATCATTATCGGTTGTAATCATGGGAAAGCAAAAAATTACATCAATAATTATTTATCAACTTCTTTATTAACTTCTTTGAATGATTTTTATCCGTTCAATTATCTTCTCTCTTCTAGCCTGTCCATAAAAGTATGTCATGTTAGAAACATTAATATAATAATCAAGTACCTCAAACAGATGCACAAAAACATACAAACTGATGCACTAAAATATTCAAACAGATACACCAAAAGATACAAACGGATGCACTAAACAAGCACCTCAAACCTATGTTGACATACATATAACTTCTTGAAAGGCAATTGCAAATAAGCAGGATTCTAGTAATCTAGCTAACTAGGTAAAATCAAGAGAAATAAAACTGGCATCGATTTTATGAGCGGCCTGCCACAACAATTTAGAGCAAAATTTGTCGGGCCTAAAGTCCCTTTTTCCAAAAAAAGAAACAAAAATTGGTGCAACGACATTCTTATTAGAACATTAGTTAAACCCACAATAATCAAAATTTACAGCTCAAACCGATTATCTAGGGATATACCACTTGACATTACATAAACACAATGAAACGTTCAAGACACACACTCTAATGATAATGAGTAATTTCTAACATGAAACCACTGATCCAATAGACTTTGTTATTTCTAGTTGATCCAAAGGTCACTCATATCAATTTTTATTCAAACAATACGTGATTGATGACTTGGTTCAGTATACACGCAGATGCCACGATAATGACTAATATTTATTGATGCCCTAATCCTTTGAACCTCTATGCCGTGATAATTCGTATGATCTACTATGATACATGCAGATGCACTAGAATTACCTCAAACGGATGCATTAAATTACCTCAAACGGATGCATTAAATGACATGGGACCTACCTAAAGACCAAATATCTAACTTGGAACCATAAGATATATAAGAAAGAAGCTTCGGACACATGTAATTAGGAGTTTCCACAACCTAAAACTGTAACACATGTACGTAGAAAGTTTGAGTGTTCGATCATCACTTTAACAGTCTGGTGCATGCACAAAACATATAAATAGTGGCTTAGTGAAGTATTTGACATGATTCCTTATCTTTAAAAAGGAAATCAATGTAATACTACTCTCATAAATGTACTTTTCAAATAGTTTATTTTTTTTCCTGCTTTACTGAAAGTGTGTTGGTGTGCGCGTATGTAGATGTCTATACATTACCTTTTGTACTGACTATCACGGTTATAAAGTGTGCATATACTAAACTTTACATAAGAGAAATAAGTATGGTATATCTTTGCAATTAGACTTTTAGATCAGTTGTTGAGATATGCGGATTGTCATAACTTTACCCGTGCATCTTGATTTCATTACAATGGTACTTAACGTAAATGCCTACTATTCAATACAAAATTAGCCAGTTTAGGTTCATGTATATAACTTATGATAGAAAATTGAAAATTAAACTTCACATTGAAATGATATCAGGAATCTGAAGTGTCAATTTACCTTCATTTTCTTGTAAATTGGTTCTAATAGTAACTGAATGGTAAGTTTCCATAGCTTTAGGTTGTCAGTCTTTGGTTTTCCCCACCCATGACTTGAAACTGAACATACCTGCACAAAAATTAATTATCATTAGCATTGGATTATACCAACCTCGATAATTTAGTTACCTGGAAATAATTTTTTTAACATAAATTAATAATCTTTTTAGCCTAAATTATAACTTTTTTTATCTAAATAGAAGTCCATACAATGATAAACGTATAACAGGATGACTAACTTCTACAACTTCTTTGCACCAATGTTCAGTTTATGTACTTGTTGATAAAAAACGGCATCTTCTAGTTGTGGATTGACTATCAATATACTTTTAAGTCAAATATGCCACTAGAAGCATTGTCAATAGGTTTTCTGACATCATGATATACAAGCAGCTTGTGCTCCCATTTCCATTCTGGTGCCCTTCGCATAGAAACATCTCTATGTGTCTAGCATCCAAAACCTACATTGTTCCTGAAAGACAGAGCAAAGAAATAATAAAGATAAATTACAACTAAAAGTTTGATTAGTTTTGTCAACAAATATGTGTTTGTCATAAGTATTTATTCACTATCACAAGTATTCAGGTCATAGACACGGCACCAAACAAGCTATAAATCTGAACCGTTTGTAAATTAAAAGAAATTAGCAGTTAGTTGAAGTAAAAGTAAACCTGCAACAAAAAAACTAAATTTTATTTGTAAGTTTACGTTACGGTGAGATAAAATGTAAAAGTCTGAATCATATAGAGTCAATGTTCAAGGCTACTAACGAACAATCATCATGAGCTAATCAAAGTGTACTATATATGTGCTTCTAAAGGTTGAATCATATCGAGTCAATAATCAACCCTATACATATTGACACACATAATGGCACAAGAAAAAAGGACAGGGTATAATGTGCATAACATCTATCAGACACAGAATATCTAGCAGTCTTGGACCATATAGTTCCGGCTGATGCCTTAAAACAAATTCTAAGTTATGCATTAAAATAAATTCTAACTCATCCTTTACACAAGTTCTAACTGATGCCTAAAAATACTATTAAAATGATCGTTTTCATTATACAATTATGCCTTATCACAGTTTTAAAATGATGACGTAAAACAGTTCTAAACTGATGCCCGAAAACATTATTAAAAACAACTTAATTAAATATACAAAGTGATTTCATAATACAATATTAAAAGCGTATGCATAAAAGAAAGAAACAAAAATATACCCCAACTTTTTTCATTTGGTGGGCTTATTTGATTTTGGCCTATATAACATAAGCCCTAATTTTCGGCTTATATTAGACTTTATGAGCTTTAATAAGTCTATCATATTGTAATAAACGTACATTAGCCCAAATACGCCGAAAAATTGATGGTCATGTTATAAAAATAAGCTCACATATAAGCAAAAAAACACCCCCTCATTATCTAATCTTATGCAATTATCCCTAAATTTAAACTCATTAATACATCAATTTAATACAATCATTCTAATTTCTATCACATATATGACAACAAAATCAATTATCAAAATAGTAATCCAACAAAACCGATTTGAAAGAAGCTGATAACGACAAGTTACCTTCCTTAATTTTGATCTTGACAATAACACTCTCGTAACAACCATAACATACAACGATCTATAGTAAAAGCCTAACCTTATGAACTGATGGAATCGGTTTCGATCTGTGTGAACAAATAGTAGTAGTCCAACGATCTACAGTAAAATCATACCCTTATGAATTGTGTTTTTTTTATGAATTGTGGGAAGCAGTTTCGATCTGTGTGTGTGTTTTCTAACTTCGTGTGTGAGCTCTGTGTGTGTAAAACATTGATAACGGTGTTTGGTGGTTGAATAAGTGAGAATGGGAGGTGGGCAATTCTACCCCTTCCGCTTTTTGTGAATTTTCATTTTCTACCATGCGGTTTATTATGTTGCAAAACCTGCCATATACTTTGTTTTCTAAGTTTTCTACGAAGATAAGGTTTTATCTTGAACCCATCCCTATATATATATATATATATATATATATATATATATATATATATATATATATATATATATAATCTTTATATTATATATAGGTATAATTATGACTTGATACCACACCCCTAATCCATGTCATATGTAACATGTCACCTTTAAACCAATAGTATTTGTTTGTTAGCTAAAAAATCTCAAAAACTTTCCAAAAATTCTTTATGCAAACGCACTTTTAAAAAAGCGGGACGCAATTTGCCTAAAGCTGCGTTTTGATAACGTAGCTATATATAATAGGTTAAACCCAATTTTTTTTATTTTCTTAACAACCCCACCTACGGGAAAACACACACACCATCGTCTGCACATCCATAAACCCTAATTAAAAAAAACATCCATCATCATCCTATCTTTTGATGATTAACCCACTCCTTGATTTTCTTCTCTTCCTTACATTCATCGTTACACACCAAATCACAATCCATGGAAACAACACTTAAATCAAAATCGATCTATTGTGTTCAGGGTTGAAATCTTCCAAGAAACAGGTTAAATTACTGCTATTATTTGATTTATGAAAAGGAGAAAAAGGAAGAAAAGAAGTCAAAAAAGGGTATCGGTGCTGCTATAGGACGGGAACATAAGGAAAAAAAATTGGGTTTTTTTTTATTTGGTTCTTGTCTGGGTATGATAATATTCATGTTATGTTGATATGTCGTCTTCCTTTCGGTAATTCTTTTTCATTAATGTTTATATTGTTGAATCTGTTTATGAGTTTTATTTTGAATCATATGTAGTTAAAGTTTTCTTATTCTTGGATATGTCATGATGTTCATGTTGTTGATGTTTAATTTGAGTTAATGATTCAGTTTTATAATTCCTGAAATTTATTCTTTATATCTCTAGACATTTTGAGTTTCTTAATATCTGAAGACCTTAGGCTATAAGTTTGAACGAAAATTAACCACTTCCAATACATTTCAATAGGGTTTATATTTACCTACTTTTTCCCTGCTGCGGTGGCTGATGCAGTTATGATTTTGGGCGAATATGACCTTTTTCGGCCACTTGGTATAGTTAAAGAACCATGATCACAAAGGTAATTTTACGAAACTCAAGTTGATGTTCTCCTATTTCTAGCATGATTCTAAGATTTGTTGTTGCCAACACCATATAGATGAAAAAGATCCAAACATTATTCTTATAATTAGGTGCCTTTTTTGAACTAGAAACAGCCCAAGTGAAACAAATTAGATATCCGTTGTAGAGGTGGATGACAAACCTATAACATAAATAAATTTAGCAATTAATGTAGTCATTTAAGGAAACTACAAACCCAAAATACCCTCAATGATTGTAGTTTTGTAGCAGACCCAAACGCTCATAAAAATGCAGAAGTCATAACCAAATACCCATCTAAAATTACATATTGCACCATATCAAAATCCCTTAAAATTTAAACGAAGAAACAAGTTTGGTATAGCAGTTAACTGGCAGATGGTGAAGTCTTTCTTGCGTGTGCCCTTGGTGCGTTGAATGGGTAAATATTATGGTAAACACACATATCAGTTTGTATCCAAGAAAAAAAATTATTTATCGTAATAAAAAGTATTTCAATCAATTTATTATTTATCTTTGTAAGTGATAATATCAATTGTTCTCTTATTCATTCACTTCACTCCTGTTCAATGTATTTATTGTGTCTTTAATCTGTTCAAATTTATATCTGAGTATCTTAATTTGTTGCTGTTACGCCTTGTGTATCAAGAACTGTAAATTTTCTTATTTAGCTCGAGAATCCAAGAGCAATCAAGGTATCTGGATATATGAGTTATCACTTACTCTGTCTCAAAAACTGTACCTGTGTTTTCTTAGTTGGGAGAGCAAAATAATATGATGTCATCTTGGAGGTCAATCCAAAAGTGGGATATTTTTCCCCAACTAAATACCACCTAAATTGCCACAAAGATTTCTTCTTTAGCTCTTCCTCTTGGAAATGCAGATTGTTCTGGTCTTTTGCAGGTTAGTCACTTTTCTGTTTTTGGTAATTTGTTCATTTATTTATCTAAATGAAAAAGTCAGTTCAAGTTTAATGGTTTTGCATATAATTCAGTAACTGATGAACCAAGAGGGACATATTTATGTTGTTAATGAAGCAATGAATCAAAAGCATGTAGAATGAAAACAATGCCATCAATAGAATGCACACTGTTGATAAGGAAACCTTTATATAAAGAATGCACAGGGTGGTAACTCACTAGTAAGACATTTACAAAAGAAAGAATAACTGAATTCTAATTTACCTGAAACAAAACCTAGGATTATGCATGCAGTTCCTAGAAGAAATAAAAAGACCTCCATGGCTGATGGGTTTAGGGTAGATTCTTACCTTTGTGTTCGCTTGGCTAAAGCTTGATGGAGCCAAATAGACCAATTCCTCCCACATGCTCCCAGAAATCTCTTTCTCCTAATATAAAAATATTACCTGCATCACTAGAACACGGTCATTTTGATTAGTTGTTCCTAAATGTTATATGGTGTCCATTATTCACCATTCTCAAGTTAAGCATAGAAAACTAATTGATATTCTTTTTTCCAAACAAGGCTATTAATATATATCCAACATGCATTTGATCCAAAATCAGAAACTAACAAACATACTATTTGGATTAAACTTCACATTCATCTGCACCATCCAACTATTATAACTCATAAAGTCCTTTTACCACAAAAAATTCTTATTACATTATCTGTCTGTAAGGCCTTGACATGATAACCATTTTCTAAAATAATTCTTTCCCAAAAACACTACTTCAGTAGCATAAACAAAAGTACAGCACTCACATTGTTAGTAGATGTTTGGAAGTTTTCCCAGACAAAATGAGTTAAATGAACTTTACTATTCTGTCCCCCATTTCTCCACAAGAACTACAAGGCAAGTAAAATTATATTCAAGAGAACTAACCATCAAATTTTAATCAAAATTAGTTTATGAAAAATAGAAAAGCATCTAATTTTGTAAGAGTAATTTTTAAGTACCGTAGCTAAGTCATTCAGTTTTTCTACACTTGCCAAAGTTTCACTGCGTGCGTTCCAAACTAAAGAAACTTTTATTCTACCTGTAATTTAAATCACTAAAAATTGCAGTTATTTGATTCAAGGTATCCCTAATACACCAACATATGTAGTTACAGCCATCTATAAACTACCAAGTAGCGGTAATCACTAACCACTTCGATATCTTTTAGAAGCAGGGAGAGATGTATTGTATGTAGTTACGGCCACCTATAAATAAAGATCAAAATAACATATATACATATGACATGCTGTAGATATATAACTAAGCTTCAGTAGCTTAAAAATATATTGCACCTGAACTGTGACAATCCGTCAATTTCATGTCGATATTTTAACCTCGACTATTAAATATTATATGTTTACTTTAATGAGAAATTTAAATTATCGACTAACCGAGAAGGTTGTGGCTTGAAACTTAACGTAAGAATGTCGTTTCGATGAAAACTGACAAGAAATACATTAAGTATCGATATTATATTCTCAAATTATCATATAAATGATTTTATTGTATTTATTTTTATTTCTCGTGTTTTACGTTTTAACGAATGACGAGAACTACTAATGACCGCGATACCGACGGATGCCCAAATATTTATGTTTTATTATCGATTGTCTCAATATTTTATATTTTCGACGTTTTCGATTTAATTACGTTTTAAGTCATGTCGAAGTGATATTATTATTTTTAAGAAGCGTTTTAACTTTTAAAAAGTATTTTTACGAAACCCGAGTCCCGTAAATATTTTCAAAATTTAATATTTACATTTTCTACCCTTACAACTATTTAATTGCATTTTGGACCAAAACTATGCAAAATTGGCAAAATCTACCCCTCCATCCCACTATATAAGGAATTTCCACTAGCCATTTTACACATGCAATATTTTAAAAATAAAAACTACATCCACCCTCCCTTTCCTTTCTCTTTTGTCGTCCACCACCAAGAACAAAACACCACCATCATTTTTGATTCACCTTGAATCATTTAAATCTAACAAAAGTCCCATCCATGAAATTCAAAGGAGATTCTATTGGTATAAATTTTACTTACATGCATGAACATTTTTCTAAAATCATTTTTCTTGATGAATCTTGTATGTTTGATCTAGTTTATGTTGTGTAGTCATGTTATTATTATTATATTTGAGTGGGATTGTTGTTGCATGCATGATTTTTATATATTTGATTTTTATTAAATTGAATTTGAGGGTGTTAGGAGTTAGTTAGATGTGTTATGATAATATTAGGATGATATTAGAAGTATGTAAATTGTTGAAATGGGTCAAAATGGTGATTTGGTATGATTTTTAGATGATCAATTTTGGACAGTAACTTTAAGGCCATTTTTGAATTACTTACTATAATAAACTTGTTAAACTAATAAGATAGGGTCGTATAGAATTTAGTTAGCTTCTATTTGAGCTAAAGTAGAGCTTCTAGCTCCAAACGAGCGAAAAGGTATGCTACTTTTAGTATTTGTGTACCGGGAGACGGGTATCGGCACAATCCAGAAATTGTTGTCGATATTTGGATCGAATCTCGGGGACTATAGAATGAGTTTTAAAAATGTTCAAGGACTGATGTAAGTTGCTAAACTTCAGGTCATGAGTCTATTTTCAAACCCGAGTTTCGGTTTTATAAATGGAGTTGTTTAGATATGTCAAAATGGTTTTACAAGTAAAAGGCGTAAAACTGTCCGGTTTTTACAACACGAAGATGTGTCGGGCAGAAGGTCTTAGAAGTAATATTTTTGAATGAAACTTGAACTGAGTCTTCTTCATATTATATGTGAGTTTGTGACCAAGTTTCGTCGAAAACGGACAAGTGTAGATAGGGTAGATTGGTGTGTACGTTTGGAGTGTACATGCTGATTGGTATTTTGGACACGTAGTTCAATAATTATGTGGCGTGAGTTGAGTATTCGCCATTGGACATGGTGATTTACTCAAGTGTTAAGTCATTATATAAATGACTTAGTTACTGGTCCGAGGGAATTAAAATGATAATTTGACTTGGCGTCTTAAGACGGGTCAATATCGAGAGTGTAAGTGTTTAAAAGAATAGTGTTGAATAAAAGGGTATTGTAATAACACTTGTATGATTAAATTTTTGGGGATTGTCTTGGTTTTGTTATTTTGATTTTTATATTATTTAAGTATGATTTATACTTAAGTCGATTTTTAACGAACGCGCCTTATTTGGTAGGTTGCGATTTTCGTGTTTAAACGGGCATCACTAATCGTCGGCGATCGTCTCATTACTACTATTGGCTAAGGTGAGTCTATAGCCTCGCTTTTAACATGTTTACTTGTTTTATAAAATACGCGAGGGGGATAACATGCTTGTTTTATTAAAATAAAAGGGTACAACGAGAAGTTGTGGAAACCCTACTTATTGGAAAAGTCTGGGTGCAACGAGAAGTTGTGGGAACCCTATTTACTTGAAAAGTAATTATTGAAATTGAAATGTACAACTATAAGTTGTGGTAAACTCATGATTGTTTTAAAATTGAACACAAGAAACTTAATTGTATGTTTAGATGAAAGTTATTACATAAGTTTGTTTAGCCTTAAAAGACCCATGAATCGTGAATTGTTAATCGAGATAACGCTAATGCTATGGATAGATCTATCGGGGTGACGCCCAGTCCGGTCGCGATTAGCTCTCGCGTGGTGTTGTGATGCACTAGTAATGAAACATCGGATGCATTGTATAAGAGAAATATACGCACTTGGCTAGGTGTGTTGGGCTGAAATAATATATGTTAATGTTCAATGTCACGAGACTTATGTAATGACACGATAATTATGTTCGTACAACATAATTGTCTTTAATAAATTATTAACCATGGAAGGTTATTTTTGAATACTTGTGTTCTTTTATTTAAATTAAACTCTATAGATTCACTCGGCAAATTTTGCTGACTTTTTAACATGTTTTATCTCAGGTCCATATAGAAGGCACTCGAGGAAGGCGGTTTCGTGAAGCTTGCTTATTGAAATGTTTTGGCCCGCTTTTATAAATTATATCCATTCAAATAATTTTTAACATTTACTAAGTTTTGTAAACTTGAAGTTAATTGGGACCGTGTGAAAAGTCTTATTATTAAATGAAAATGAATGGGGGTTTATTAAAAAGACTTGTTTTGAGCCGTTTTCTATGATTATGAGATTGAACCATGATAGTAACACCCAATGACCCTTCCGCTGTTATGACCGAAATTTGGGGGTGTTACAGATTGGCATCAGAGCTCAAGTTATAGAGAACGAAAAGATTTTCCAAAAATGAATTTTTGAAATCTTTTAACTATAACTGTTGCAAGCGAAACCTCCGAGTTGCCAATGGATGAGAATGAAAGTATTTATACATATATGGGATTATATGTATGTTGTAATCTTTGTCGATTATTTAAACTTGTGGATCACAAGGTATGTTTTCATTTATTTAATTATAAATTATAATTTTATATTTATACGAGGTATGTATACGACGTCGATTGTCACGAAGCCACTCTAGTCATTTTAATGCTAGCGCTGAAGCTATTCCTGAAATGAATTCTGTTATTCTCGAGATTAACTAAGTTGTGGATAGACATGATCCCAACGAAGGTTAATATTCTGCTGATATTCTTTTGGTTACAAGATTTTGATTTCCATGGTTGTTATCCTTGATTTATCGATCCGTTCATTTCGTTTAGCAAATTTAATTTGCATTTTCATTAATCTTCGACATTATATTGTTTTGATAAAAACAAGTTTGTCTGAGATGGTACTATTGATTGTTAGGAATTGAGGTTGATTTGTATGGTATTCACATGCCAACCAGGATTCCATATCATATCACTGGTCATTTTCTGTTAAATCAGTTTCTCGCTTGTTTTGATCTTGATCTTTTGCGTTGAGCTGGCGATGCTTGAATAAAGTGATTTATAATCGTTGAAATAAATTGGCCGTTTATTTGAACAAGGAAATTATAAATTGTTGAACTACAAATTTCTGAATCTTATTTGGAAGGACTTGATCAATCCGTGGAAATAATGATTCATAAACATGTGGGCTTAAGCATATAGCATCTTCGTGATTAAACTCTTATTGACTTATAATTCGTTTTCTCGATTCATTCTTTGATTTTGTTCCTTTAATTCCTTGATCGTGAAATGGTAGTATTGGGGCTGTTCAAAAAGGCACCAATTGAGGAGGATATCAAGCGTCTCTGAAAGACATTGAAGAAATCTTCTTCTTGTGGGACCGAGGAGCTTTCTTAGCCATGTGAAATACCTAATAACTCTTAGTAGATTAGTTTATCAATTGTAGTATCTTCTCATTAATCCCTAACTAAACTGTGACAACAGTTAGTAGGACTAGTCTTTTAAGTTGTATGGCATTATACGATGATTATCTATAATGTTTGACAATACGACTTATACTATTTTGTGATCAATGGAATGACTATCTTTTGATTCCTAATTCTACATCGTTCTATTATTATCTTTCTTTGCTTTTCTCTTGTAAATTCCTGTGGTATAACGCAATCATTGAATGAATACTCATTATGATTTGATTTGTGTTGCACAAGACGCATGCAGTCAATGAAAGCTATGACTGAGGCACGAATGCGCCAAGTTATTAGTGAATAAGTTGTTGTATCTTTAGTTGAATTCATGGCCAACATGAATGATGGATCTGGAAATGAAGCTGAAGCTAAAAACTGGTGGAACTGGAACCGGTGGAGCTGAAGCTAGAGCCGATAATGTTCGTGGTACGGATGGAACAAATGTGCCAGAAATTAGAGGCTATAACTATACTTCATTCGTTAATTGCAAACTGTAGACTCTTAAGGGGACTAAAGATGTTGGAGGATTGTGTCAGTTATTGAAAGCTGGCGTTAGTCTTTCGAATCAGTGACCCTAATCAGGAGGATAAGGTGCAGTTTGAAATCGCTACTCTCCAAGGTCGTGCATTAATTTGGGGGAATGGCAGACTTGCTTCCATATGTATTGTTACTTATGGGAAACCATAGACTAAGATGGGGAAACGGCTAACTGAGGAGCTTGTCCTTGAAGCACTTCCAAAGTATGGAGCAAGTGTTGTACAGTCTGAAACTGAAGGGAACGAATACTGGTAGATATATCAAGTGTTTCCATAAGTTGACTCCTTTATGTCCAAGAATTATGGAACCCGGACCGTCAAGGTCAAGCAGTATATTCATGGCTAACCAAGAATAAATGTGGTGATGTGACTTCTTCTAAGCCAATTGCTATTTGTGAAGATTTCGGCATGGCTTATTAGCTCATGGGACACACAATTCAAGGCAAGGCTGATGAGGTTACTGAAGGAAAAAATAATTCCAAATTGAAAATTCTTTTCGTGCATTAGAGCTCGTAAGTATATAGAAAAAGGTTGTGGATTATTCATGGCTTAGGTATCGTAGAAGGAATCGTTAAGAGAAGTAAGTAGAATTACTCTAGTCATTTGGGACTATTCCGAAGTGTTCTGGAATATTTGCCAAGGCTTCCGCCTCCAAGGCAAATAGAATTCCTAATTGATCTCATTCCTGGTGTTGCAACTGTGGCACATGAGCCATATATATAAACACCACCCGAGTTGAAGTAATTATTTGTGCAGTTTTAAGAACTATCTGATTGATGTTTTATTCTACCGAGCTCGTCGGTTTGTAGATTTCCTAATCTATTCGTTAAGTTTAAAGATGACTCGTTTTGTATGTGTATCGATTACCGAGAGGTGCATAGGCTAACGGTCAAGAACTGTTATCCGCATCCAAGAATTGATGATCTATTTGATCAACTTAAAAACTCTCGTGTTTTCTCCAAGATTCTGGTGTTTTCTCCAACATTGACCTTTGTTTTGCTTATCATCAACTTCGCATACGCGAAGAAGATATTCCTATTACGGTGTTTAGAACTTGTGATGATCATTATGAGTTTAGTGTTATGCCTTCTGGTTTGACCAGTGCACCTGCTGTATTCATTGACTTAATGAACCATATGTGTAAGCCGTGTCTTGATAAATTCGTGATTGTTTTCTTTGATGATATTCTAATCCGCCCGAAGAGAAAGGAAGAACATGCCGAACACTTAGGGATTATCTTTAACTTGTTAAAGAATGAAAAGATGTACCCAAAATTTTAAAGTGTGATTTTTTTTGGCTTTTTTCTGTGCAACTTCTCTGTCATGTGATTGACAAATTGACATACCTGTTGATTCTGCGAAAATCGAAGCCATCGAAGATTTGAATGTTCCAACTATTCCAACTGAAGTACGACAAATTCTAGGTTTGGCTGGTTATTACTGAAGGTTTATTAAAGGATTCTCTTTGATATCAAAACCATTAACTAAGCTAACTAAAAAGAACGAACCGTTTGTGTGTGGCATTGATGAAGAGAAAGCTTTTCAAACCATGAAAAGAAAACTCTACAGCACGCCGAACTTATCGTTACCTGAAAGAAGTAAAGATTTTGTTGTTGATCGTGATATATCTCTTTAAGGATTTAGAGCTGTTTGATTTGTATGCTTGTAGGAAACTTAGAAAGAATGAGGAAACTGCACAACCCATGGCTCGTAATTGGGTGCGGTGATTTTACTCTTCGTCTATTAAGACATTAATTGTATGGCAGTAATATACGGTATCCACCGATGGTAAGAGCCTATAGTGTATTCTGGAATAAAAGAGGTAACTTAGCCTTTAAGTGATTACGATTGTGTTATTCGTTATCATTCGTGAAGTTGGAGCAAATTACAATGGATTCATTGTTAAGCTCTCGAAAACTCAGTCTGAATATGACTCGATTTCTGTCAATGTTGATTGATTGACTCTGCTCATTTTATTTTGATAAATAAATTGATCGTGCTAATTAAGAATCGTTTGTTAACTGCTCATAGTAGACATGAAAGTTATGATAATGTGAAGCGAAAATCTTTGAAATCGAGGTAGGTGGAAAAGTTACGCCAAAGCTATCACCCTGAAAAGGTGTTATGTATTTTTGAAAACGTGGGAAGTTAAGTCCCCCTTAGTTTGTACCATTCGAGCTGATATCGATGGTAGGTCCGACGGCATGAAAACTTAAATTACCTTGAGAGCTACAAGGAACTCACAATACTTTTCATATCTCGAACCTAAATAAATTTCTTTCTGATGAAGATCTTATTATCTCTCTTGATGAAGTATGAATCGACGATAAGTCGAATTCCTATTGTCATGTGTGATGGAACTCAAGACGAGGACCAAAATACATTTAACTCTTTGATTTCAACGAGCGATCGAGGAAGAACGCAAGTTGATCTTCGGGACGAAGATCCCAATTTGGTGGGGATAATGTGACAATCCGTCAATTTCATGTCCATATTTTAACCTCGACTATTAAATATTATATGTTTACTTTAATGAGAAATTTAAATTATCGACTAACCGAGAAGGTTGTGGCTTGAAACTTAACGTAAGAATGTCGTTTCGATGAAAACTGACAAGAAATACATTAAGTATCGATATTATATTCTCAAATTATCATATAAATGATTTTATTGTATTTATTTTTATTTCTCGTGTTTTACGTTTTAACGAATGACGAGAACTACTAATGACCGCGATACCGACGGATGCCCAAATATTTATGTTTTATTATCGATTGTCTCGATATTTTATATTTTCGACGTTTTCGATTTAATTACGTTTTAAGTCATGTCGAAGTGATATTATTATTTTTAAGAAGCGTTTTAACTTTTAAAAAGTATTTTTACGAAACCCGAGTCCCGTAAATATTTTCAAAATTTAATATTTACATTTTCTACCCTTACAACTATTTAATTGCATTTTGGACCAAAACTATGCAAAATTGGCAAAATCTACCCCTCCATCCCACTATATAAGGAATTTCCACTAGCCATTTTACACATACAATATTTTAAAAATAAAAACTACATCCACCCTCCCTTTCCTTTCTCTTTTGTCGTCCACCACCAAGAACAAAACACCACCATCATTTTTTATTCACCTTGAATCATTTAAATCTAACAAAAGTCCCATCAATGAAATTCAAAGAAGATTCTATTGGTATAAATTTTACTTACATGCATGAACATTTTTCTAAAATCATTTTTCTTGATGAATCTTGTACGTTTGATCTAGTTTATGTTGTGTAGTCATGTTATTATTATTATATTTGAGTGGGATTGTTGTTGCATGCATGATTTTTATATATTTGATTTTTATTAAATTGAATTTGAGGGTGTTAGGAGTTAGTTAGATGTGTTATGATAATATTAGGATGATATTAGAAGTATGTAAATTGTTGAAATGGGTCAAAATGGTGATTTGGTATGATTTTTAGATGGTCAATTTTGGACAGTAACTTTAAGGCCATTTTTGAATTACTTACTGTAATAAACTTGTTAAAATAATAAGATAGGGTCGTAGAGAATTTAGTTAGCTTCGATTTGAGCTAAAGTAGAGCTTCTAGCTCCAAACGAGCGAAAATGTATGCTACTTTTAGTATTTGTGTACCGGGAGACGGGTATCGGCACAATCCGGAAATTGTTGTTGATATTTGGATCGAATCTCGGGGACTATAGAATGAGTTTTAAAAATGTTCAAGGACTGATGTAAGTTGCTAAACCTCAGGTCATGAGTCTATTTTCAAACCCGAGTGTCGGTTTTATAAATGGAGTTGTTTAGATATGTCAAAATGGTTTTACAAGTAAAAGGCGTAAAACTGTCCGGTTTTTACAACACGAATATATGTCGGGCAGAAGGTCTTAGAAGTAATATTTTTGAATGAAACTTGAACTGAGTCTTCTTCATATTATATGTGAGTTTTTGACTAAGTTTCGTCGAAAACGGACAAGTGTAGATAGGGTAGATTGGTGTGTACGTTTGGAGTGTACATGCTGATTGGTATTTTGGACACGTAGTTCAATAATTATGTGGCGTGAGTTGAGTATTCGCCATTGGACATGGTGATTTACTCAAGTGTTAAGTCATTATATAAATGACTTAGTTACTGGTCCGAGGGAATTAAAATGATAATTTGACTTGGCGTCTTAAGACGGGTCAATATCGAGAGTGTAAGTGTTTAAAAGAATAGTGTTGAATAAAAGGGTATTGTAATAACACTTGTATGATTAAATTTTTCGGGATTGTCTTGGTTTTTTAATTTTGATTTTTATATTATTTAAGTATGATTTATACTTAAGTCGATTTTTAACGAACGCGCCTTATTTGGTAGGTTACGATTTTCGTGTTTAAACGGGCATCACTAATCGTCGGCGATCGTCTCATTACTACTATTGGCTAAGGTGAGTCTATAGCCTCGCTTTTAACATGTTTACTTGTTTTATAAAATCCGCGAGGGGGATAACATGCTTGTTTTATTAAAATAAAAGGGTGCAACGAGAAGTTGTGGAAACCCTACCTATTGGAAAAGTATGGGTGCAACGAGAAGTTGTGGGAACCCTATTTACTTGAAAAGTAATTATTGAAATTGAAATGTACAACTATAAGTTGTGGTAAACTCATGATTGTTTTAAAATTGAACACAAGAAACTTAATTGTATGTTTAGATGAAAGTTATTACATAAGTTTGTTTAGCCTTAAAAGACCCATGAATCGTGAATTGTTAATCGAGATAACGCTAATGATATGGATATCTATCGGGGTGACGCCCAGTCCGGTCGCGATTAGCTCTCGCGTGGTGTTGTGATGCACTAGTAATGAAACATCGGATGCATTGTATAAGAGAAATATACGCACTTGGCTAGGTGTGTTGGGCTGAAATAATATATGTTAATGTTCAATGTCACGAGACTTATGTAATGACACGATAATTATGTCCGTACAACATAATTGTCTTTAATAAATTATTAACCATGGAAGGTTATTTTTGAATACTTGTGTTCTTTTTATTTAAATTAAACTCTATAGATTCACTCGGCAAATTTTGCTGACTTTTTAACATGTTTTATCTCAGGTCCATATAGAAGGCACTCGAGGAAGGCGGTTTCGTGAAGCTTGCTTATTGAAATGTTTTGGCCCGCTTTTATAAATTATATCCATTCAAATAATTTTTAACATTTACTAAGTTTTGTAAACTTGAAGTTAATTGGGACCGTGTGAAAAGTCTTATTATTAAATGAAAATGAATGGGTGTTTATTAAAAAGACTTGTTTTGAGCCGTTTTCTATGATTATGAGATTGAACCATGATAGTAACACCCAATGACCCTTCCGCTGTTATGACCGAAATTTGGGGGTGTTACATGAACATATCTCAAATAACCAGTCCGTTCATCTTCATCATAAGGTTCGATATTCAGAATCTTTATACCTGCAAACATTCAGGAAAAGACATAAAAAAACGACGAAATATAGAAGCCCTATCAACATAATAATTGCCCTTTAAGGTAAATCATGTCTACCATTAATGCATACACATTCGAGTACAAAAATTGAGTTCAAGATCTAAGACCTTTTTCAAGAGCTCCACGGCAACATGTATGCTTGGATGATGGGCTGCACAGACGAAAGATGAAAACTGCATAATTAGCTCAACAAGATTTTTAATGGTATTCTTAAGACATTCTTTTAATATTCCGCACTAGAATTAGTGTTACAAAATGGACAAACAAAGGTGTAAAGAACACACGCCATAGCCAGTTCTGTTGCCTTCCATGCTGATGCAATCAAATACAGACTAAAGAGGTAAAAGGGGACGGATTCCTAGCTAAAAAGGTTAGTCGTGTAGTGTATTTCTTATGATCCGGTGTTTAATCTTTAAATTTCTTATCATCAGGGACTTCGGATGCCTCAGAAAGTTGGCTCCAGATGGTGGTAAACGAATCGTTGTTGCCCAGACAATACTTGAGGGTTTGGAAGATATGGAAGAAGAAGAAGAAGAAGAGGGACTGACTTCCATGGTATGCCACGGGGGATACAATCTTAGACCAACCGACCTACTTGGTGTCTACACGGTTCATTCTCCGTGTAGTTCAGGAAGTGTTCATGGAGACTGTGTATATACAACAGTTTGTCATTATAACATCATACATTTCTAATACCACCAAGAAGCTAAAAGAGCAGATGTTGCACTCAAGACCCCAAAGAAGGAATGAACGGGGCTGCTCTAAGAAATAATGAGACACTTAGCAATAACCCATAAGAGGCCCGACTGTTCCACTAACTCAACTTAGGTTATTTACTTATGATATAGTTATGGTACTCAACAGCTTTTCCTTTTTAGTCTTTTGTTGTCTTACATTTTTTCTAATAGTAATATATCTAAATAATACTTTCTATTTTGCAGATGTTTGTATGTTTCGCAACAGGTGCATTATTCAGCACTGACTATAGAGGTGTATGAAAAGAAAGCAATGCGAAGTTTCTTTCATTTATGATTCAAATGGGTCGCTATTTTATGGATCATGATTCTTCTCGTCGACATAATCTGGCGAAGTCTGTGGGAACATATCTTGCTTCACACCAGACTTTAAATCCCCTGCATCATCCTCCGCTGGAACAGAGGAAACGGTTCAGTTTATGATGGTGAGTTCACTTCTTTCAGAATCTTACAAATCGAGGTTGCAACACGGTGAGGTATATACCATGCATACATGCAACATACTCATGGCAGGTCATCTCACTGTTTCTCTTCATCATCTTCACCATCACCATCTACTCCCACCAAACCTATGATTACATTACATCAACAACATCAGCAGACCACTAGGACCCATATGGTTGCAGCTGATATCGAGCAGGATCTTAGGCAGGGTATTGTTCTTTTCATATCATATGTCCTGAATTTGAAGTTACTTCAGGTGACAAGATGGACCCATTGACCAGCATATACTGTTTTGTTCATTTTATAAATCTTATAAACTATTAATCTATTATTTATGATTACTAATTTTTATTATGACAATGTCATTAACTATAATGATTTGGGAGATTGAAATAGACGTGAACAACATTTAAAATTATTCGGATAACATGAACAAATTAGAACACGATAAACATCAGCATACAATTGTTTATTTGTAACTATTTATCAATATGATACAGATAATGAACAAAATAAAAGCAATCAACAAGTAAAACTCGAGAATAAGAAGCCCAGTCTCTTACCTTTTGTCTAGAGGTATCCGTTTATGATGATATTTATATACCAAACACTAAATGAGAGTTGCGAGACATAATCTATAATTTTGTAAAGGAAAAAAACTGAAGGATAACAAAAAATTGGTTTAAAAGTGAGATTGGATTTTGAATAGGCCTCAAGACACTAAATTTTTTACTTATCGTATTTTAAGCAGAATTGGTGATATTTCAGTAAGAGTTGTTTTGATATAGCTTCTGGAGTGGAGATGGATATGCGAAGGTGTGTGTGGTCTGCCTTTATGTCGTTTTATAAAGTCTATATAACATTGGTCATGTTCCCATCTTCTGATGTTTCTAATATAATAATTTGTGGTACTTATACTCAAAACCATACTTGGTGCCAAATGTCGGTGTTACGTTCATAAATGAAACTGATATGGTTGTGGTGGCTTAGCGGTTGATGCTGATTGGAAGAAGAGTGCTTTACTTTGGCATCATCAAGAAGTTGAACCTGAATGGAAAGTGTCTCAAATTCTAAACCTGGAATCTCTGTTACGGAGCCTATTGAAAACCAAATATCTCAGCTTACTTCCAGTTTTCCTACCGCTCCAAACAATGTTCCTTCTGGCAACACTCAATTCGGCTTTCATTGTGCTGAGAATGCTCATCCTTCTCTTGGGACAAATTGTGTAATGTGAACCCCTCCCTTTGAGGAGTCGGTATCAAAAGTAAATCAGCTAGACTGTTCATCCACTCATGTTGGTTTTCGAATTAGTAACACAGGGTCTGCAAATTCAAAGGGTATGTGCACTTTTGTTTACTTCTTGGTTCCTGTATTTTTGGATATCAGACTTTCTTACTGTCTCTATGTTGGTAACGGTTCTTTAGCAGGAAATGCTTCTATAATTCATGGCCCTCCTTCGTGTGTATCTAAAGGCACCCCCACGTCACATATTTGGTCTAATATTTTAGAAACAAAAAATAAGAGTATCGGGTCTACCAATGTACATAATAGAGGTGAGTTGTATTTTTTAAATCTTCCTTCGTTTTTAAGCTTTATTTCCTACATCATGTTGTCTTTTGTCTCTGGTGGTTATTTGTTGTGTTTTTTTGCCCTTCTAGGAATAACATCGAACGTTGCTTGGTCTTATTCAAATACTGTAAACCCATCATTACAAGTTTACTCCCAAATAGGTTCCTTCCAAAGATACTCGGCTCTTTGTGCCTTGCGTGCGATCGAAATCCCTGAAAGGTATATACAGCGTTTCGAGCCTTCGTTTCTTGCTTATCTCCGGTATTATTTTTCAAGGGATGTCATTTTCCATAGATGTTGATCTACTATTACCAACTTCTGAAACTCCTGTTGAAACAACTGCACATGCAGCTACTATTACTATTACAAGAAGGTGACTGGATTCTAGCATTCGACGTGAACCTCGAGATACACATGCAGACGGGGACGATTTTCACTTCTACGCAGGTTCAAGGTAAATATACTACTGTTATAGTAAATATACTACTGTTATATTCTTATCGTTTTGTAACTTAAATTTCTATTCTCGATGCTTTTTATATACGTTCCTTCTAGATCATGCCAACGTTCTTCATAGTCTCTGATCCAAAGGTAGGACCCGTGTACGCTGACTTAGGAGATTGTGATCGGCAGTGTTTCCATTGTGATCGAGTCTGGTATGGTGAACGACTCAAAATCCGATCTACAACAGCAAATGTTATCTACCTGATCGGATTTCAAAGATCTTAGAACCCGCCGTAAGTGTTTGAAATCCTAATGTTTATTGATTCAACGGTTTACAACAATTAAAATATATTTTGAGTTTCAGGTGCTGTTATGACATTTTTAGCCACAAGTTTTCTTTTTGTGATAACTTTTTTTCTTTCTATTTTACTAATTGAACCAATATCTATCAGTAAATGTGTTAAGTTTGCCATTTATAAGTAAATGGGTCAAGTTTCCGCCTACAAATTGTTGTCTTGTAATTTGAACGTAAGATTATCCCATGTTAATACTATCTCAGTCCCTTGAATATTGCAATGTTCGACTTAATTTTTGGTTTTGTTGAGGAAATTGTTATAAAGATTTCATAAAAATCTAATATAGCCCTATGAAATAGGAGGAACAGTAGCCCAAATCAATCAATAAAACCCATCATTACAAGTTTACTCCCAAATAGGTTCCTTCCAAAGATACTCGGCTCTTTGTGCCTTGCGTGCGATCGAAATCCCTGAAAGGTATATACAGCGTTTCGAGCCTTCGTTTCTTGCTTATCTCCGGTATTATTTTTCAAGGGATGTCATTTTCCATAGATGTTGATCAACTATTACCAACTTCTGAAACTCCTGTTGAAACAACTGCACATGCAGCTACTATTACTATTACAAGAAGGTGACTGGATTCTAGCATTCGACGTGAACCTCGAGATACACATGCAGACGGGGACGATTTTCACTTCTACGCAGGTTCAAGGTAAATATACTGCTGCTATAGTAAATATACTACTGTTATATTCTTATCGTTTTGTAACTTAAATTTCTATTCTCGCTGCTTTTTATATACGTTCCTTCTAGATCATGCCAACGTTCTTCATAGTCTCTGATCCAAAGGTAGGATCCGTGTACGCTGACTTAGGAGATTGTGATCGGCAGTGTTTCCATTGTGATCGAGTCTGGTATGGTGAACGACTCAAAATCCGATCTACAGCAGCAAATGTTATCTACCTGATCGGATTTCAAAGATCTTAGAACCCGCCGTAAGTGTTTGAAATCCTAATGTTTATTGATTCAACGGCTTACAACAATTAAAATTTATTTTGAGTTTCAGGTGTTGTTATGACATTTTTAGCCACAAGTGTTCTTTTTGCGATAACTTTTTTTCTTTCTATTTTACTAATTAAACCAATATCTATCAGTAAATGTGTTAAGTTTGCCATTTATAAGTAAATGGGTCAAGTTTCCGCCTACAAATTGTTGTCTTGTAATTTGAACGTAAGATTATCCCATGTTAATACTTTCTCAGTCCCTTGAATATTGCAATGTTCGACTTAATTTTTGGTTTTGTTGAGGAAATTGTTATAAAGATTTCATAAAAATCTAATATAGCCCTATGAAATAGGAGGAACAGTAGCCCAAATCAATCAATAACAACCAGAGTAGCAGACATTAACCACATTTTTTACGTGCTTTCTTTGATTTTCCTTTAAAAACCCTACCATGATTCTTACAAAACTCTCTGAAAAGAGCACTAAAATAATATTGAAGGAGCGATATTCAGACGAAATGTGGAAGATTAGATTCAGAATAACTATAGTGCTTGAAACGCCAACATCTTAATGTTCTTCGTTAAGGCTCACGAGTACCTAATATATTAGTTATGCTAGCAAAAGCTATCAAACAATCATCCGAGCTCTATCTATTTGTAATATATTTAGGAGTTTATAACACTTCAGACAGGCTTTGGGTGACTTTTAACCCACTAACCCGCTTGAATTTTTACATTCTTAGCTAACTTTTTTCATGGTAACCCATTAACCCGTTTGATCAAAGATTTTTACCTTGGGAAAAGACTATGCCCAGTTCATACTTATGCATCTATTATGTATCATCTTAATTAAATTTATATAGTATGATTAAAACGTATGCAAGTACTTCCTTATGTGAGTACTAATCCAATAAAATATAAATCACTTTTTAAATATCAAAAGGCATGCCACTGTAACTGTAAAACCCGCATGCTTTTACCATGAATAGTGCCCTTAAGATCGTACGTCCTAGATTAAAACTTACCCTATTTAGTATTGATCACATTCATGTGCTAATAATCAAGCAAGTGCATACGTGTATGACATGATAAGTATCGATTACGTACAAACTCATGATAAACAGTTAATAGATATTTCACGTGAACATAATTAAATCATGATCACCATTTTAAAACACGAACTAAAATAATTACGTAAGTACTTAATTACGAGTGTAAATAATACGATAAACTACATGATAAAATAAACAGAAACACTTTAAACACGAACACGTTTAACCACGAACGAACACGAAACATCGGGACACGAGAAAAGGTACGGGTACCCCATGTGGGGCCCCATACCCACGGCACACATAACAAGGTGGGCTAAGCCCATGGACTTTTACAAGAAAAGGGGGGGGGGGGGGGTTATGGTAACTTTTCATTTCATTTTACATTTCAAGCAAAATAAACATTTAACCTAAAAAGGTTTTCTCTCCTTCCTTTTTGTCCTCTTTGTGCCGCCACCCTAAGACCACCATAGGTGGTTGATTGGTTGATTTTGATCTTGAAAACCATTGCTATAAACTGTGTTTGTTCATCCTCTTCCAAGCTACGTATTGGTATATCATTCTAAACCTTTCTTTTTAATTCTTTTTAAATCTTTGATTATTTTCATGAACATGTTATTGTTATTCTTATTAAAACATGATAATTAAACATAGATCTAACATGTTTTGGGGTTAATTAAAATCAAAGGTTGTTATAGGAGGGTGTTTGTTTTTGGCCGCCTAGTATAACCAACCCGAGGGGGGTTCGGTTTGCTTTTAGCCGCCACCACCAAGACCATTTTGGTCTTGGTTGGTGCATGTGGGACCCACGGCAGCAAGGGGACACAAGTACCCCGAGTTGGCTCGGGGTACGGTGTCGAGTTCATGCCCGATTCATGGTTCGTTGGTTAAATCATGATTTATGCTACATGTTAATATTATGAATTATGAACTTAGGATATAAATTAATTAATAACATGAGATATTAATTAAACCATGACTTAGGTTATTTTTAATTATTAATTTAGCATGATATTAATTTAACCTAAGTATTTTTATGTTATAAGTTATAATTAATTAATTATTTAAAACATGCTTATAATTAATTAATTTAGACATGACTTAGGTTATATTATTAATACATATTAATATACATTTTAACCTAAGTAATTTATTCCATCTTAATTAAAACATGTTATACATTAATTAAAATGCTTAACCTATAGTTTAATTAAAATGCATGAAATAATAATTAAACTATACACTATATCATATGACTTAAGAAATAAGCTTAAACACTTAGACTTATATTTTAGCTTATACAACCAGCTTAATTCTAATTATGGAAACTTCTATTTATAGAAACTTAATTAAATAAGGCAACTAATCTATTAATGGAAACCTTCTATATATGGAAATCTATCTATTTCAGGCAGCTAATCTAATCATGGAAACCTTCTATATATGGAAACTTATTTAATTAAGGCAGCTGATCTATTTTTGGAAACTTTCTATTTTTAGAAACTAATCTATTTTAAGCAGTGAATTCTATTTTTGGAAACTTTCTATTTTAGGAAACCTTCTATTTTTGGAAACTTTCTATTTTTGGAAACTTTCTATTTTTGGAAACTTTCTATTTTTGGTAACTTTCTATTTTTGGAAACTTTCTATTTTTGGAAACTTTCTGTTTTTGGAAACCTGCTATTTTTGGAAAGTTACTTATTATTACACGATAAGTATAATAATACATGAATTACCAGTAATACTTTATCAGATTAATCAGAGTACAAGGTAAACACAGATAGGGCTTTAAACAGTAAACCATGACCTAAAACATACAAAGTAAGCTAAGATGAGACATAAAACCCAGTACGTAATCAGTGATTCGATACTTATACACGTGTGTATTCATGTAGCGTTAGTGATCCAGAAGTAGGAGTCTTTCTTCCGTTCATTCACTGGACTTGAGGTACGGATTTCCGTCCTTTCAGTATGGACATTCTTTCCTTACTAGGATTTCCCGTATGCAGCCAATTGTTTTCCCAGTATTTGTTTTATATGTTTTGAATTGCTTATGTTTAATTAGAATACCTAAAGCCATATACATGCATGACCAGTTTCACCTAGTTATGGAGGTACCATAACCATAACACTAGAGGCACTGGTGTTATGACTTCACCACGGCGGAGTGATTGCTCGTGGCGTCCCTTCAGCTTTTGGCCATATTATCATATTTATCATGTGGGGCGTATGGGTGCATCCTAGTTACATGTTTCAGTCAGGATTTCATGGTGAATGTGGTGTGTGCCTTGCATCCTTCACAAGGAGCTGATCCCTCCTACCCAGAACCAGTATATTAAATTAGAGGCAGCCCCTCTAATTTGCATGATGAGGTCACCCCTCCAAGTATTCATGCACGGTGGATTTTCATGACCTATATTGGCTAATGGTAAAATATGTTAAACAGTTTTTACAAGATAAACATAAGGCTTTTCAAACTATAAAACCAGTTTTACTAAGCTATACCAGGTTTTCCAGGACTTATACATTTCCGCTGCTATTAAGTCTCTATCATGTTTTGTCATTCATACTATGTCTATATCCGTGCACTGAGCGTTTTGCTCAGCCGTTACTTTCCTTTCCATGTCCCAAAACGGCAGGTACCCAAGACTCGAGCATTTGGAGGACATGCATAGGATGGAAGCTGCCATAGACTTCTTCTCCTATTTCCTTCATATATTTATGCTTGTTTAGTCTTTCATTCAGTTCATTTACTTTGTTATGTTTTGGGCTTATGTTTGGGAACCGATGTTTGATTCCGGTTTTCCCTATGGTCATGTATGTTTTACTACATATTACCTTGCATGCTTTGATGACACGCCATAATTACGCGTGACATTCCATTTATTAAAATGGGGTGTTACAATTATGGTATCAGAGCCAAGGCTTCGACCTGTAGGCTCTAAAACTCGACCTGTGACTAGTGGGTAGTCACCAGGAGCTTCCTAAGCCAACGTTTGTTATTCCACGTATTGATGGTTTTAGCACATTATTGTTTTAACCATGATGTTTTCAGCACCTTGAGGTTTTAACCTTGACGTTTTCATCGATATTGTTTTACTAATATGGATGGACAACCGTCATTCATATTTAGTTATGTGTCATTGTTTCATGCATAATGTTCCTCGTGAACTGTGGCTATGTGGACTGAATCCCAGTAGTTCATAATTAGTCACATAAATTTTTTTTTCTCTGATAAGTTTTGACAGATAAGTTTCATTTATTCATGTTTCATGTATCATTGTTGCAGGGATTATGACTAAGTAATGGTTGGTACAGGACTGGCCCTATTTAGTCGCATGTGCTTTTATCGAAACTTTTAACTTTGGGACCGACCCATAGGCGTCCCCTCGCCATGTCTTTTGTTTTGGGACCGACCCATAGGCGTCCCCTCGCACATATAAAAGGTTTTTATAAACTACATTACGCATTCATGCACTGTTTTCATGCATAAAAATTTTCTCATGATTTATTGGCATAATTTTTTTTTTCATGTCCCCTCATAAGTTACTATGTTTTTTTTATGTCAAGTATGTTTTCATACTGTCATGGTTAACTTCGGTTTCATGCTGAATATGTTATACACTCCTTTATGATAGATCGTTTTATGTTCCTTCATGATAATTACATTTTCATGTTGATTACGTCTTACGCCTCTTTTGTTATTTATGCTTTCACGCAAGACATTGTTGGATTTCATTGAATTCTGCTTTCATGATTGTCATGGTTGGTTTTCATTGATCATGATGTCAGGCAAATCATCGTTGAATTTTGTGTGACCACACTTTAGCGTTTCTCTATGCAACCAGAATGATGTCTATGCTAATACTGCCAGGTTATCATGGTGGTTTTCCTAACTGTTTAACCGATATACTTTCCTTAAATCATGATAAATGATCGACCCCATACCGATCATTTCATGTGTATTCCACGTGTACTCTACGTACCGTATTCCATGTATATTACATGTACCTAAATCCATGTGTATTTCATTTGTAATACTTCG
The DNA here is from genome assembly GCA_025667525.1 of Glebionis coronaria. Lineage (NCBI taxonomy): Eukaryota > Viridiplantae > Streptophyta > Magnoliopsida > Asterales > Asteraceae > Glebionis > Glebionis coronaria. The sequence continues at coordinate 250,637 of JANFOE010001157.1, forward strand.
CGAATATTCGCTAGTCGATTCTGAATCATCTCAGGCGTATTTTCAATTGCTGATATTCTACTAGATTGCTGATGCCGCTCATAACTTGGAGATTTTACTAAAGGTTGATGCTGCTGACGTTCGGAGACGCTACGAGATGCGGATGTTGTTCACAACCTAGAGATCCTACGAGACGAAGACAAAGGCGTCAGAGTAAAGCTATTGGATGAGATGATACTTCACCATCAGACGATTTTATCAATCATTGTCCCTAATTCTTAGTTACATGTCACACGTCATTCGGCCGTCATTTCAGCCATATGAGTGCAAACCGGTACCAGCCGGCCACTCAGCTGAATAGTTACATGAATCATGGTCATGAGAATGACCATCATGGAACTGACAGACAGGACGATAGTAACCACTACTATGACAGCAACTATCCTAGAAATCGCAACCGAGGCTCCGGCCGCGGACGTGATCAGACATACAAATGATCAGTAGTCCAACCGATCCGCCAATTCTGGCATAATAACCTAATATTGTAGTTATATCGTTTTACGTCTCGAGACACATGTCAAGACATCAGTCAAGACACATGTCTCACGTATACTTTCTGAAGACACATGTCAATACACCAATCAAGATATATGTCATGTTTATAGTTTCAAGACACGAGTCAAGACACATGACTCACGTCCAACTATGGAACCTTTCTAAGAAATTCAGGATACCCTCCAAGGGTATATCCATTTTGTTGTGCCATGTATTAACCAGGCCACAAGAATTTCAATACCATTACCGGGCATCAGTGAGAACTGTCACGTTGACGATGTGACTTTCATTTGTTTCACCATATTTCATATATTCATGACCATGAAGGACGCCTTTTGTATTCCCACGTATACGAAGGTTTTCCTTCAGCTTAATGATGAGATCCAAGCTGCTAACGCATTTCCTCGGATAGATACGAGATGAATTTTATCCTAATTATGGACTACGAACAGCACACCATGCTACGATTCATAATTATGTACAGTAATGTTCAGGCTCCTGAATACATTCAGCTTGATTTTCCATCAGGAAAATCTGTGCAAATTATCTATGCTTACAAGCATGTGCATTGTTAGCCATGGTCGCTAAAATTTTCTAGCTGTCAGTAAGACACGACCACTTAACTCTTTTACGCATAGCCAGTTGATTATTCCAAAGTTTTCCTATACATTCCAGGAGAACCTACAAGGAGAAGGATGGTACCATGAGATTATGTGTCGACTACTGTCGACTTAAACAAGCCACCATTCATGACTGTTATTCTCCTCCACGTATTGACGACATGTCTAATCAACCGTATAGTGTTAATCACTTTTCCAAGATCGAACTCATGAACAAGTTGCAAATAGTGACGGGTGAAAGAGCAGGACATGTCCATGACTGCTATTCGTGCACGACTCGGTCATGCTAGATTTATGATTTTGGATTAGTCTCATCAATGCTCCAACAGCATTATGGACTTAATAAATTGTGTTTCCATGAACTCCTAAACAAATTCATCAGCATTTTCAATGAGGATAACCTGATTTCATTTAAGCCTAGAGAAGAACAGGAAGACCATATCTGCACTATGTTGCAAATTCTTGACAAGAGAAATTTTACCCTAGAAAAGTTTCCAATATCAATTATGTTTCATTACAGTGACACGCTGAATCACATGGGTTCCTACGGTTAATCTTACCATGACTCTGCTTATGCGTAAAGGAGAGAACCCTACACTACATTAGGTGTTCTAGGAAATCCTACGCTAGGAGAAGTCTGATTCAAAGACTCAGAGTTTCGCAACCTTCTATGTATCAAGTTTCTACGAAGCAGGATACAGCTACGTCCATATCTATGTACCTGACACACCAACAGGCTAAGATAGGACACCAACAAACTGGGATGTTTCATCATCTGAAATGGTGAACTAAAATGGGACAAGATCTACACGGATTTTGGTTACCAGATTAATGCAAACTTAGAAGAAGCATGATGTTATCTGGGTTATTGCAAACAGTTTGATCAAGTCTGCAGAATCATTACATCCGCAAGGATTGTAGAACCGACAGATTGATCGGACATGTTCCAGCCAAGGCTCATCCGACCACTTGGTAATCCCGCAGCTATCGGGTCAGACAAGGATTCCCAATTGTACTCCTAAATTACTTCACGTCTTCATTCTGATTCCACGACTTGCTTTCGCGCTCGCGTTCATGACACTATTCACGTTCATGATCGTATCTGGGCTTACGATTTTACGTTCATTTCGTTCTGGGAAGTTTTGCAAGAACTTGAGAGACCAGACTCAAGTTTAGTATAACTCTCCATCATCAGATAGACGTTTCACGTCATATTCCACATCTCACCTTGTAGCGTTTGGCGTTACCGCCATTGTATTCTATGATCACGATATGTTTCACATGTCATGTTCATTCCACGTTCCTCATATCATGATCAAGATATGTTACACGTATCATGGATCACGATATGTTTACTCATACTACACTCGCCATATCTCCACGTAGCACGTTCAAAAATTTTCACGTATCACGTTCAAAATTTTTCACGTACTACGTTTCTTTATGTCTCGCGCATCATTTCTAATTATCAGTTAAGTCAGATTGTCTTGCATTGTAACGTTTCAGTTACCCTAGCACGTTAACTCTTATTTTCCTCGATCCAATTTAGGGGATCTACCTTCTGTTGATAACCAATAATTTCTTCGTATTCCAAGTCAAGGTCAGGAGGACCAAGATTTATCATTTGTGTCAAGATCTTCTGAAGGAACCGTTCCAAGAGGGAGGCCACTTGGAAACGGACAAGTTCATCCGGACTTTTATCCGTTTTTCTCATCAATTAGATATGTCCTTTCAGTCACGTCACGTTCCATGTCCTTTCAAGACATGTCACGTTCCACGTTCCTTCTACCATGTCACATGTACGTTCATTAATCTTACATACCCTCTCGGTTTGATTCGGGTATGTTTCTCTTTCAGTTACGTTATCTATAATTCGGGGACGAATTATTCTTTTTAGGGGGGAAGAATTGTAAAACCCGCATGCTTTTACCATGAATAGTGCCCTTAAGATCGTACGTCCTAGATTAAAACTTACCCTATTTAGTATTGATCACATTTATGTGCTAATAATCAAGCAAGTGCATACGTGTATGACATGATAAGTATCGATTACGTACAAACTCATGATAAACAGTTAATAGATATTTCACGTGAACATAATTAAATCATGATCACCATTTTAAAACACGAACTAAAATAATTACGTAAGTACTTAATTACGAGTGTAAATAATACGATAAACTACATGATAAAATAAACAGAAACACTTTAAACACGAACACGAAACATCGGGACACGAGAAAAGGTACGGGTACCCCATGTGGGGCCCCATACCCACGGCACACATAACAAGGTGGGCTAAGCCCATGGACTTTTACAAGAAAAGGGGGGGTTACGGTAACTTTTCATTTTATTTTACATTTCAAGCAAAATAAACATTTAACCTAAAAAGGTTTTCTCTCCTTCCTTTTTGTCCTCTTTGTGCCGCCACCCTAAGACCACCATAGGTGGTTGATTGGTTGATTTTGATCTTGAAAACCATTGCTATAAACCGTGTTTGTTCATCCTCTTCCAAGCTACGTATTGGTATATCATTCTAAACCTTTCTTTTTAATTCTTTTTAAATCTTTGATTATTTTCATGAACATGTTATTGTTATTCTTATTAAAACATGATAATTAAACATAGATCTAACATGTTTTGGGGTTAATTAAAATCAAAGGTTGTTATAGGAGGGTGTTTGTTTTTGGCCGCCTAGTATAACCAACCCGAGGGGGGTTCAGTTTGCTTTTAGCCGCCACCACCAAGACCATTTTGGTCTTGGTTGGTGCATGTGGGACCCACGGCAGCAAGGGGACACAAGTACCCCGAGTTGGCTCGGGGTACGGTGTCGAGTTCATGCCCGATTCATGGTTCGTTGGTTAAATCATGATTTATGCTACATGTTAATATTATGAATTATGAACTTAGGATATAAATTAATTAATAACATGAGATATTAATTAAACCATGACTTAGGTTATTTTTAATTATTAATTTAGCATGATATTAATTTAACCTAAGTATTTTTATGTTATAAGTTATAATTAATTAATTATTTAAAACATGCTTATAATTAATTAATTTAGACATGACTTAGGTTATATTATTAATACATATTAATATACATTTTAACCTAAGTAATTTATTCCATTTTAATTAAAACATGTTATACTTTAATTAAAATGCTTAACCTATAGTTTAATTAAAATGCATGAAATAATAATTAAACTATACACTATATCATATGACTTAAGAAATAAGCTTAAACACTTAGACTTATATTTTAGCTTATGCAACCAGCTTAATTCTAATTATGGAAACTTCTATTTATAGAAACTTAATTAAATAAGGCAACTAATCTATTAATGGAAACCTTCTATATATGGAAATCTATCTATTTCAGGCAGCTAATCTAATCATGGAAACCTTCTATATATGGAAACTTATTTAATTAAGGCAGCTGATCTATTTTTGGAAACTTTCTATTTTTAGAAACTAATCTATTTTAAGCAGTGAATTCTATTTTTGGAAACTTTCTATTTTAGGAAACCTTCTATTTTTGGAAACTTTCTATTTTTGGAAACTTTCTATTTTTGGAAACTTTCTATTTTTGGTAACTTTCTATTTTTGGAAACTTTCTATTTTTGGAAACTTTCTATTTTTGGAAACCTGCTATTTTTGGAAAGTTACTTATTATTACACAGTAAGTATAATAATACATGAATTACCAGTAATACTTTATCAGATTAATCAGAGTACAAGGTAAACACAGATAGGGCTTTAAACAGTAAACCATGACCTAAAACATACAAAGTAAGCTAAGATGAGACATAAAACCCAGTACGTAATCAGTGATTCGATACTTATACACGTGTGTATTCATGTAGCGTTAGTGATCCAGAAGTAGGAGTCTTTCTTCCGTTCATTCACTGGACTTGAGGTATGGATATCCGTCCTTTCAGTATGGACATTCTTTCCTTACTAGGATTTCCCGTATGCAGCCAATTGTTTTCCCAGTATTTGTTTTATATGTTTTGAATTGATTATGTTTAATTAGAATACGTAAAGCCATATACATGCATGACCAGTTTCACCTAGTTATGGAGGTACCATAACTATAACACTAGAGGCACTGGTGTTATGACTTCACCACGGCGGAGTGATTGCTCGTGGCGTCCCTTCAGCTTTTGGCCATATTATCATATTTACCATGTGGGGCGTATGGGTGCATCCTAGTTACATGTTTCAGTCAGGATTTCATGGTGAATGTGGTGTGTGCCTTGCATCCTTCACAAGGAGCTGATCCCTCCTACCCAGAACCAGTATATTAAATTAGAGGCAGCCCCTCTAATTTGCATGATGAGGTCACCCCTCCAAGTATTCATGCACGGTGGATTTTCATGACCTATATTGGCTAATGGTAAAATATGTTAAACAGTTTTTACAAGATAAACATAAGGCTTTTCAAACTATAAAACCAGTTTTACTAAGCTATACCAGGTTTTCCAGGACTTATACATTTCCGCTGCTATTAAGTCTCTATCATGTTTTGTCATTCATACTATGTCTATATCCGTGCACTGAGCGTTTTGCTCAGCCGTTACTTTCCTTTCCATGTCCCAAAACGGTAGGTACCCAAGACTCGAGCATTTGGAGGACATGCATAGGATGGAAGTTGCCATAGACTTCTTCTCCTGTTTCCTTCATATATTTATGCTTGTTTAGTCTTTCATTCAGTTCATTTACTTTGTTATGTTTTGGGCTTATGTTTGGGAACCGATGTTTGATTCCGGTTTTCCCTATGGTCATGTATGTTTTACTACATATTACCTTGCATGCTTTGATGACATGCCATAATTACGCGTGACATTCCATTTATTAAAATGGGGTGTTACAGTAACGTAGTTGGATGGACCTAGCAAATTGCAGATTACATGTTTTGGGTTACTGATGTACGTCACATCACTTATGCAGATGCACTACAGAAACTGATAATAGTGCTGCAAGTTCAGTGATGTGGATGTTTTGGGAGTCTTCCATGGCACCACCTCCTGCAAACGATCATAGTGAACCCAGAAGGTGATATAAATAGGCCTTAAGACACTAAATTTTTTACTTACCGTATTTTAAACAGGATTGGTGATATTGCAGTAAGAGTTGTTTTGATATAGCTTTTGGAGTGGAGACGGATATGCGAAGGTATGTGTGGTCTGCCTTTATGTCATTTTATAAAGTCTATATAACATTGGTCATGTTCCCATCTTCTGATGTTTCTAATATAATAATTTGTCGTACTTATAACCAAAACCATACTTGGTGTCAAATGTCAGTGTTACGTTCATAAATGAAATTGATATGGTTGTGGTAGCTTAGCGGTTGATGCTGATTGGAAGAAGGTGGCATTACCAGTGATTGAGCATTATACAGAAGCAACTGATGGTTTTTCTATAGCGATAAAGGGGAGTGCTTTACTTTGGCATCATCAAGAAGCTGAACCTGATTTTGAAATGTGGCAAGCGAAAGAGCTACTTGATCACCTTGAAAGCGTTCTAGCCGATGATCCTATGTGTCGTCAAACGAGGCCAGTCAACCCACAGGTAACTTAACTGTCAATTTTATATCTTATGTTGTGTTAGACATGCAGTTCATTTAGTAGACGTACGAAAAAATAATTTTTTTGTATTATGCATTTCATTTGGGATTGCTTTCTTAAGTGCTTATTTACACCAAAAAAGTAAATATGGAGTTTCATCATATAGTTAAAACCGCTTAAAGCACACAAGAAGGAGAAGTTCCAAAATAAAAGACGAACGAGATTTCTGGATAACCAAGTCACCAAAAAAACAAAGAAAGAGTTTGTCAAGCGGCACAAATCTCTTCTACAGAAGCTTTTGAGTCGAGACATTAAGAGACCAAAACCACCTTTTGCAGGTCTTCAGGCGGCATTCCTACCTTTTTCATTTATAGGGTCGCCAAAGGCAGTGATTACTGCTTAATCGTTTAGGAAGCAACAAACATTTTGTTCTAAATGACATTAAAATCATCTAAGTCGAATTGGATGATGAAGAGTCGGATCTGATGATGGATTGTCTTTTCCTCAACCTGATGATAATTTGCAGCAACCTACAGCGGTGCTAATATAAATAGTGACCTTGACTTTCTTATTTTTGGTCAAATTACATTAGTTTTCTTTATAATTTTTTAATTTAAAACAGGTTTAGAGAAGATTTGTATTTTCTTCGAAATTCGAAAAGTGATGGCTGGTACGTTTTGATTGTTGGATCTGTTTACGGGGTATCAAGACAATGGCATTTCATGTGGAGAGGCAAGAGGTTTGTTTAAACTTGATATCACTCGATGATACCATGTTTATTTTCTATAATGTCTTCCCATGAATCAAGTTAGAGTGTACAGTCATCTAATAGGAATAAAAATGAAATATTTCTGATTAGATAAGGGAAAAAAAGTGACCACAGTGGATATTTATGTGAATTGGGTATAGAAGCTGATATAAATTGGTATTGAGAATTGATAATATAACATTTGATTTTTTTGGTAGCTCAACTCCATATTAATACCTAAAAACACGCACTTAATTCGACTGAATTTTAACTTTGTTTTCAGAGTTTGTTTGCGACGGGACCTATAATTTTGAGAGCAGCATATATGCAAGTGACTTGGACCACAACGGTCATGATGCTGATATGAATGGAGACGGCAAGTCGATATCAAATGGATTATTAAGTGCGTATGAGGAACCTAAGAGGTATAATAATCGTAGCCTGGAATCCAAGATCTCCAATGGGAAAGATGAATATCCAAATGGAGATGTGGGAACCAATGGTTACAACCCGGAGGCTGTTGAAAAAAAGTGTTCTGTGTCTCCACGAGATGAGGAGAAAGGGTATTTGAAATCTAGGATCCCGGTACGGTGTCATTTGTTGCTACTACAACTGCAACTACCACTAATTACGTTGAGGCTAATGCAAATAGGTGTGTGTTACAACAGGACCATTTAAGTCATATGTAATCATTGAGTTGAATTTCCTTTGCTTTTCGAAACTTCTGATCTGATCTGAATGACACAAACTTGAGCAATATATGAATCTTTGTATCGTCTATTTTAGTTTGCATATCATCCCCTTTTTCTTCGCTCTTTCGAAACCGATATAGATATCAGTGCTTTTCTTAAACTTTTCTGGTATGTATTTCTTAAATATAAAATGGGTTATTTGTGGTCGTTTTAATATTTTTCTTTTCTTTATAAACTATGAGCCTTACGAGGTATATAATTTTTTTCTCATTATGATATCAACACCGTGTGTGTTATTGCAGGGTTGGTGTTCTGTGCTAAGGATGGAAGGACCAGCTTCTGTTTTACAAAGATGGAGCAGGTGAAATATTTGTTCTTCTAACCCTTCAATATAATTTATGTCATGAACAGGTGAAAAGTCCATCTGAAATGTTGAAGAGAAGCTCAATAACTTAGGAACCTAAGCACTATAATAATCGTATCCCGGAATCCAAGATCTCTAATGGGACAGGTGAAAGTCATGTCATAGAGGGAGGTAATTGTCTTCAAGAACTAACTCATGGAACAACACCAGGTAATAAGTCAGTTGGATACTTCTGTTGGCAGTAGCCGTATTAAATTAACAAAAGAACATCACACATGACACTTTTCAGAGCTCTAAGATACATAGTTACATACACTTGACATAGTTTGTCCTTGAGCATCCGTTTACCATTTTGGTCAATTGATTCCCGGAGATTTTTTTATGTTGTTAAGTATTAGGAATGCAAAGAAGTTACCGATAGCGGAACAGGCTGAAAACTGGTTTTCCCTGACATTTGCACTGCGTATATGTGGTGTGAGCATTGATAATCAATTAATCTATAACTTTAGTGAATGATATTCATAGTTACCTTTCTCGTGTGTGATGAGCATTTGCGCTGTGGCAAGTCTGGAAATGCTAATGCTCGGGAAGAGGACTTTGAGAGCTTTCTCAACTTTGTTCTAGCGCTAGAGAACAAAGATAGCCCAGGCTGACAGAGGACATTATTTTTCAGTTTCAGTTAGGCTCTATATCATATAAATTTCAATGGGAGGAATTTATCCACTGCTACAACTTTATCCTAAAGCTGGTGGCGGAAGTGGCAGTGGTGGCCGCAGTGTTGATACCTCTAAACTTTTTACCAAGTCCAAGGCTATAGCATCGATAACCGCC